>JAFBJT010109221.1:0-59487 GCA_016785325.1 Chascanopsetta lugubris
GGGGGGGGGGAAGAAGGGCATCACAGAACTTGAGTACAGGCCAACTCTGTGTAATCTTGTATATGGTGAAGTTCAAAGCAAACAATTTAGAATCCCCCAAACCCCCCCACCCCCGACCCCCCTCCATCCACTTCTCATTCCCCTGTTGGAGGCCTGGATGTATCTGCCCCTGCAGACCCAATCATACAAAGCACAGTGTGGACCTCTGAATGAAACATCGCTGCGCCGATCAGTCAGGCAACTGCCAATATCAAGACGGAGAGAGAGAGAGACGGAAGGTTACGAAAGGTGGAGGCTTCATCAGTGTCGCCTTGTTTTTGGAGACGGACAGAAAGTCAGTGTTTATGAGAATGGCAGTGGGACGTTTTTGAAGAGACGAACAGCACGAAGGCCCAATTACATTTGTTTTTTCACCTCCGGTGGAACTGTGGAATTCTTTCCGTATAAATAAACTGAATTGAATTAGTCTGACTGACATGGAATAAGAGAATCAGGTCAATGTGCTACACGTTAAAACCTCCACGGTGTGCACCTTTAGTGCATGTTCCAGCCTTGTGAAATCCACTCGCGTGAAACAGGCCCCCTACGTGGACGCGGCACATGGAACCGTGACCTTGGCGTGCCCTCCACCATTTGTATGAACAACAAGTCACGTGACTCTTTTGAAGACAAGGTCATGAGTCAGAGTTGAGGGCAAGTGGAGCTATTTTCCGCTCTGATTACAGGGCAGCATGGTGGGGCACTGGCATTGCCCCCCCCCCCCCCCCACACACACACACACACACACTTCCACTCCCACCCCCTGCCTCGAAACAGAGGGAATGAGAAAACCTTCATCTGGCTCTGTCATATTTATCAGCATGTGTCTCTGCATGCGCCTTTGTATGTGTGTGTGTGTGTGTGTGTGTGTGTGATTGGGTGTGTGTGTGTGTGTGTGTGTAATTCCTCACATGAGGGGTATAATGTAACGTCTATGAGTTAGACGTAATGGATGATCCCTCAAAGAAGTCATTATTTTCAAGCAGATACAAGCCGCTGTGACGACAGTGAGAATTCAATAGTGTCGGTAACAACCAGGCTACGCTCTGATGGTGTAAATGAATTCCACATATACATATAGCAGTTATGTAAGTATGTATGGTGGCCCTGAGAGTCAAAGCCGAGGTTTTAACATTTCAGAAAAAACAACAACAACAACACCCCATCACAAAACATCATTATGGAAAACACAATAACATTATAGTAAACATGACATTGTCTCAGAAAATACTTATATATACTATTTTGCAAAACTAGGATATTTTAGATGCAGGGCTGCTGCAACAACTACTCCATAAATAATGAATTAATCAATTATTGAAATAATTGCCAGTTCATTTGTTAATCTGGATTCATTAGGATACATACCACGTGTCCTACGGCCAGTAAATGCTCTGTGCACGATACATAAGATATAAAAGCAACACTTTCATTAGTAAGTGCTAAATATATGGTGATGAACAAATTAACTTCCAGAAATGAAGCTATTTTCTTCTTTAATTAGATGAATAAAAAAAATAATAAAAAAATCTAATAGCTCCATAGTCATGAGTTGCAGCCCTGTTCAGACAACACTACAACATTTACAGTGTTGTTGTGCTTTGACAAATAAACACCCATGTGATTCCATTCAAAACAGGCAGCACGTTACCACCTTTGAACATGTGGATCCGATCAAATGAAGATCTGCTGGATGATTAACACGCGCTCGTGTACAGTTTGAGGAACAGCTCATCTCATCCGGCCGCCCTCTCTCCGGTTACACGGCCGCCTTTAATCTCGGGCCAAATCATCTGCCATCTGTTAAGTAACGGGGACAACAAACATCTGGAGGAGCCTCAGTGGCGGAGGAGGTGGCGGCGGCGGCGGCGGCCAGCGGCGAAACATATCAATTAATGTGCGGGATGCACATCTGGGCCAGGACGTATAACGGCACGGGGCAGATAAGCGCCTTGTGATTTGGCGTGGATGTCAAGTGGCACAGCGGGGCGGAGGAGGAGGAGCCCGACGGGGCAGCAAATTCACTATGTGGAATCATTTAATGTGGCGCGCGGGGGGGTTGACACTCGGTTCAGTGGGAATGGAGGAGAGAAAAAAAAAGACAAAAAAGAAGCATTTTGATTCCAGTGTGGGCGCCGGCATCAACAATTCATGACATCTCATAAAGATGTAAATGTGGTGTTGTTTAAACACCGCGGCCTTTGATTTAAACCCCCGGTGCCCCAGCAGCCCTTTAAGAGTGAAGTCTTATTGTCAGAATTCAGATGACCTTACAACGCTGTGTGTGTGTATGTGTGTGTATGTGTGTGTGTGTGTGTGTGGGTGTGTGTGTGTGTGTATCCAGCCCTGCTGAGAGTTGATTTCTGCATATTCCTCTCTGGTGTTTGATGTTAAGGGAGCTCCAGTGCAAACATTATTACGGCTAAGACCACAACTTCCTGCCCAACCTGCCGGTAATGACCCCGGCTCAGCAAACAACAAACACCTTTTCTGTGTAAATGAGGGGTGGACTGTGAAGGCGGCTGGATGTGAACAATGCGCACGCTGATATAATCAGGGCAGAGTGGAGGTGGAGGTGGGGGAGGAGGGGGAGGAGGAGGACGGAGGCAGGGCGGTGGGAGGGTTTTATACTCACCATGACAATACCACCAGACTGTTCGGCCGTGCACATGCTCATGATGGGCGCCATGCCAATGGTGGTGCCCTGGAAGTAAACACCACTGCCAAGTAGATAGAGATAGATGTTACAGGAGGGACGTCCTGGGGCCAACAATATCATAAGATTTTGATAAATGTGTGATGAATTTAAAAACATCAGTTTCTGGAACTACCTGCATCCATCAAAGAAGACGGGTGAGGAACTGTTCCTTACTGACGTGCAAATCACAGACGAGAATATTGATCAAACAGATAAATAACCCCACGTTTAATTTCTTTTAGTTTTTAGAATATTTTTAATGTATTTAATTTTGTATATTCTTGTAATATTTTCATTTTTTCTTCCTTCAAATTATTATTTTATTTCATTTCATTTTAATAGTTTCCTATTTACAAAATATGTTTTAAAACCGTAGTGTTATTTTAAAAGTACTTATATTACGTTAAGTTTTTTTTATTTTTTTTTATTTTTTACAACATTCCAAAACATAGTTTGGAATTACCATTTTCCCCAATTTAAAAAAAATCTTTTTTATTTTATTTTTACATTTGACCATCTATTCTTTTATTTTGCTGTATGCGGCGTAAACATTGAATTATGTATTCTGAACTGGACCCCAGGAAGAGCCATTGTTGCCATGGCAACAGTTAAAAGGGACTCGAGTAAACAGCAAACTGACATGAGCTAATAAGCCCATGTTTGGGTTAATTCCTGCGTGCTATGAATGTATTTACAGAAACAAGATGTTCAAATCTCCATGCGCCAATTTACGAGCAGCAGTAAAAGTGATGGGAAACAATGACTGGCTGAGCGATCTGCAAATCAGTGCGTGAAAAATCCATGTCATTCTGTGGAAAATGCACTAATGCAAATTATAAGTGACTTCGTAGCTAATGGACCGAGACGTGTAACACCGTGAGCGCGGGCCTTACGGGATTTGTTTTCCCTGTAACAACGTAAACAACTTGTTTGTTTACGCCTGCCTCTTATTTACTGTTATGTTCACTTCAATTTCCACCTGATGAGCTGAGCGTTGTCGTGCGGTCTCTGCGGCAGCAGCTTGACTTTCCTCCAGTCCAGGAACTCGTGCAGCGTGTTGAAGGGGTCCTGGGTGACGGGACATTTGTCCGAGTCGCTCCACACCTCCAGGCCCACGAGGGCCACGCGGATGTTCAGGGCTCTGTAGAACTGAAGGAGAGAATATCGACAGGGGAATCAAAATTCATGTGTGTGTGTGTGTGTAAGATTTGGTGACATCTACTGGTGAGGCTGCATATTGCAACCATCGCCTCCACCTTCCCATTCGAGCACGCAGGAGAACCTATGGTAGCCCTGTGTTGTCGTTACAGCGCAAACGATGTTAAGTACGTCCACTCTGGGGGATTGTAAAAACATGGCCGCCCCCGCGGGGAGGACCCGCTCCTGATGTAAATATACATTAAAGGGCTCCTTTTTAGGGTTATCTAAAAAAAAGCAAGTCATACATTGGGGTGATTATGCGTTTGTAAAAAAAAAAGAAAAAAAAAAGGTTTGTACAAAATTGTGACAAAGTGACAAAAACGGACAGAAATCCTACACACGGCACCTTTATCGAGACCTCCCCATTAAAAAAAAGAAAGACAATTGGCCTGCAGCCTCCGTGTGGATAAGAAGGTCAGAGGATTCATAGAGCTCACTGTCCATTACATAAACCATCTTCCAGCACATGTGTGAGAAAAGCGTCCTGACCTTTTAGCCCCTGGTTACTCAACTCGCTGAATTACATTACATTTCATTATGGCAACCTCAAATCCCCCATGTGCGTCTGCGCGATCAGTCTCTTTTCATGTGCTTCGCATGACGGGAGCACGACTCCTCCACGTCTCTATCCCGGCTTCCCTCGAGTAAATCCATCTGTTCCTGCTGGATCCACGCGCTATAGATCTCGGCGAGGACGTTCTCCGACAGACTAAAAGCAGCTGTTTTAGCTGGATGCTAATACATCACAGTCATCCCATTAATCTCTGCTGCCTGCCATATTTTCTGTTTTCAAAAAAAAAAAAAAAAAGAGTGATTTATCCTTCCCAAGCTGCGGGGACAGGATGTTTTACCTTGTCCACGTAATTGGCTATTTCTGCCAGTCTCTGTTTCACCTTGTCCACGTCCTTCCCCTGTTTCTGAAACTGCAATGGCATGAGGGAGATAAAGAGACAGAGAGCGAGAGTGAGAGATGGTGAGAGAGAGAGAGAGAGAGAGTGAGAGAGAGAGAGAGAGAGAGAGAGAGAGCATTCACACACTGACAGTAGTGAATTTACCTCAGGGGTGTCAAACATATGGCCCGCAGGCCGGAACTGGCCGATTTTGCAAAGTGTAAAAATGAATGTGAACTTGGAATCATTTCTAGATCTTGACAAGTTGCAAAAAAAATACAACTATATTGTTAAAATCCAGTTAACTGTTGTGCCTTTTTAGAGACAGTGATCTCAAGGTTTTAGTGCACGTGTGAACATGATAAAAAATATTTGAAATTACACTCATTTATAAGAAATATCAAGTTGTTCAGAGAGTTTTGCAAGAAGAAAAATGTAAACATTTCCAGAGTGTACTTTTTTGCATTCGAACAAAAAGGTAACACTCTGGAGTTGTCACTGTTCATGGCGTACGATGCTGCACCCCTGTTACACATGGACGCGGACGTGACCCTGTGTTTGCACTGGAACGCACGACGCGGCATAAAAGCTGGGTGACATGGTGGAGACATGCACGGGCAATACGTTTGTCAGGAGCACCGTCAAGCTGTGACCATCTGGATCTGGGAAAATCTCCCGGTGCTGGAAGAGAGTGAGCGGCGAGGCGGCGGGGAGCAGGTATCTTGGCCGCTCCGACGGCTCCGCTAAGCTGAGGATCCAAAGTCCCAACCCTCTATTTTCCACCCTGTTGTGCCTCCACCTGCGTCCCACTTCTGAACCCGACACCCGATCTGATCCCTGGTTCCTCTTCGTTTCGGATTCCGTCCATAAAAAGGAGGAACATCCCCCGCCAACCCCCCCCCCCCAACTCCCCGCCTCAGCTCCAAGAGGAGACTCCTCTGCATCCACTATTTCCTGTTTCCCGTCGGCTCCGCTGGGAAATCGGCACTTCCTGTCAAAAAAAAAAGAGCCCCTACCACCAGGCCACACTACTCACTGCACACTGACCTAATTCTGCAGCTCCGCTGGGACCTGCTCTACAGTTACTACAGCTTACCCTGCTCTTTCCTCTCCCGCTGCATGAGGGGGTTGTGTGTGTGTGTGTGTGTGTGTGTGTGTGTGTGTGTGTGTGTGTGTGTGTGTGTGTGTGTGTGTGAGTGTGGTTCCTGCGTTTCAAACATAGGGTTTTTTCTGTGAATGGGAGGAAGGCAGGTACATTACCTCTCTGTTGTCTGCAACAATGATCAGCTCCACGTACTTGGTCGTCTTCTGAGCGTGTCTTTTATGCTGAAGTGACAAAACAGATGCAGCAGGTTAAAATCTGTTTTGGTCTTTGATTCTCTTGATCCTCGTACGAATCGGTCTGCTCCAACATTTTCAACACGAGTGAGTATCACATATGCACAGCTGAAGTACAAAAGAAAGTGAGCGTGACCTTAAAAGGGTAAAAGACAAGATCAGCACTTCTGGAGAGACACAGATTTGTGGTTGAGCAGAGACGTGAATAAGAGAAGTGAGACAAGTCTCAGGAGACAAACAGTACGGTGATGACGACATAAAGGATTATTATTATCATTGTGGTTTTAGAAATGATTAGATAACATTACTATCACCATTATTACTATTACTAATAGTAGTAGTAGAGGCTGCAGTAGTACTAATGGTAGTAGTCCTAGTAGTAATGGATGCACAGTCCTTTTCAAAATAAAGCGACAAGTGATTGTCATAGTTTGAAATGACATTTGGAAAACAAATTGACAAAAAAAATGTATCAAATAAAAAGAATATACAGTAAATGATGATAATTAATACTAGTACTGGAAATAATATGACTACTACTACCATTAATAACAACAACAATATGTATTTACAATGAGACAGAAAGCTAGGATTTATAAAAGGGCTTTGAGCCAGGGGGCAAAGGTCAGTCATTTCATAAAGGTACAGAGAGTGGTCAGTCCAAGAGTTAGAAAAAAAAGTACCAGTGCCTCAACAACTACTTAACGCATAAAGCATATTGCATCTTATTTATTCATTTATTATTTTTTCTATTTATGCGCTCCTAATTTTGTTGCATATTGGACATAAAAGGACACTAAAAGCTTTCTATTCTATTCTATTCTATTGATTTATTGCACACAGAGTATTTTGTGGCTGGGATCAACTAATTACAGTTCCCCGAAAAAATCGAATCTAAAACACAATCCAGTGATTGGCTCTCTCGACTCTCACAGCAGACATTCACCCAGGGCTCCCTCTTTCCCCAGAGTCTGCTGTTTTAAGGTTAAACTGCAGCTCCTGAGGAATCCAGAAGCGCAGACAGGGGTCATTAGGTACAGTATGTTGCTAAGTTTCACTTCCTGACTCGATTGGAGCCGTTAAAGCAGCAGCAGATGGATCCTGCACCTGCTCGGCACAAACAGCGCCGCCAAAACCTCCTCCCGCCCAGCCTCCTCCCGCCCAGCCTCCTCCTGCACACGGAGCTCCCAGCGCAGATCAAACGAGCGTCAGGCCCAAGGCGCCGCCCTCGGGGAACTCATCCAAACAGCTCCGCTCGCCGGTTTGTTGACTTTTGGTCAACAGCCCATTCATCTTGCCTCGCCACGTGAGTGTTAAGTCTTACCTTCAGGAGGCATTGCACAAGCGAAACGTGTCGGTGTTGATTCTAAAGATACACGACGCGACACAGAGATGACATGATGCGACTCTCACCCTGGTGTGGAAGGACTGGAAGGGGCTTTTGATGAGGTTTTGGGGGGCAACAGACGACATGTTGAAGCCGTGGCCGCAGGATCCCGGCGTGAGACTGAGTTCCTCCACTCGGTAGATGAAGTGGGAGCCGTCACTTTGGCCCGGCGCTGGCTCGATGATGAATGTCTTGTTTTCGAGTGCGATGAAGCCTCTGCAGACGCAGCAGCGCGGGTTTTTAAAACAAAGCTTCAAAGCAGAACCGATCTCTCAAATACAACGTGACGGAATACATCTCCTGGTAATGGAATTCGTGACAACTCAGTCCACTTTTACTAAAGCTGAAATTTTATTTTTCTGTCAACACTCAAAGAACAAAAAAACAGCAAGCGTGACTTAAAACAAACTAAACTATAAAAAAAAGGAACATTTGACTTTGTGTCTTGAACAAAAAACTACAAAGAGAATCAGAATGGAAATAATGAAACGTAATTTTGTTCAGTAATCCCCTCATTAAATCGCTTTTTAAAACATTCTTGTACTTTTGACATTGAGATTTATTAGGATTTAGGATTGGATAAGATAATATAATTTAACATGATATGATAGAATATAAATTATCAAAGGTTAGAAATGACCTTAGAAAGAGGTCACAATAGTAATGATATTTATAGAACTTAAATGATACATGTACCACATAGATGTATCACATATTTATACCATCATAGGAAAACAACATTAGTTTAGTCCTGCAAGTGCATTTGGAAAAAAAAAACTCAACTAACCAGAATATACTATACTATTATATTATATATATACTATACTTTACTATTACTACTGTACAGAGTGAGCAGGACATGGATGGGATTGCACATCCAGTACATCGGAAGTGAGATACAGTGGAATGAAAACTGTTTTGGCAGAAAACAAACAAGACATTTTGCCTCTGCATTTTTTACAGTGTAATCACCATCTCTGGAAGTGGCTGCTGTTTACAGTTACAAATAAGTTCAGCCTTATTAAACACCACCCTCCTCCGCGTGAACTTATGAACTCACCACATCTCCGGTTTCTGAGTCGCTAACCCTCATCCGCTCTGTCATTGCGAGTCGCAGCGTTTTTGAAATTACATCGCGACGTTGAACGTCGTACTTTCACGAGGCGAAAATGTTTCCTCGTCGTTTAATGAAGCAGAAGACGATGACGTGCCGTTGTACGTTGAGCCTTCGGAGCCGATGCTCGACTCTCGGCTGCGTTATTAGCACCAGTCAGACGCTTATTACGGTCACGGCGACTGTCTGTTTACCGGGCCGCCTCAGTGGACGGAAGACAATGATGTGTGACATTTTCCGTTTCTGACTCACACAATAACTTCCTGACAGCACGATTAACGAGCCGCAGAGTCGGAGGCTCCTCCGCACGGCGACTTAAGCAAATATAAACATTGCTGTGGCAAATAGCATCTAAAAGGTCAGGCGCCGGGATGCAGCGAGAATAGAAAATGATGGCCATGATTCTTACCGGAGACCAGAGCAGGAGCTGAGGGTGACGTCAGAGTTCGGACGAGCCTGCACCTCCCCATGATAGTAGCAGTTATTCTGGAGGAGACAGTTTGAGTTCAAACACATTTAAAGGCAGGAAAATACAACTGTAATGCAAAGAGAGATTCACCGGTGGCAGTTCATGATGTTTTCCATCATCTTATACATTTTCTTGTCTATGTCTACAATGGCTATTGTGTTTTTTTTTTTATCTGTGCATTTTTAATAGATCTAGACATTTTAAAATGTATGCAATCATACATTTTTAAATAATTAGAATGATTAGAATTCTCTGCACCTAATCAATTTGCACTGTTTATTCATTTATTGGTGCATTTCTGGCTTTTTTTGTGTTTATTTGGTTCTGTACATTTTATTTTGCAGATTTATATCTACATTTCCACAAACTTCGATTTCTGTAGCTCCATATGTTAATGAGGGGGTGTGGTTAACTCAGTCTAAAGCCTGACTGGTTCTGGCACTTTGATCACTCAATCACCCAGTTTTGTCTCGAGTTGACCCGAGTTAAACTGCCACTTGAAATCACAATCTTTCAAAGTATGAAACTGAATGAAATGTCATTGATCGACTGATCTGTGTATTCATACTAATGCCATCTCTGTTTTAGATCCACGGCTTTATCATGAACAAACAGAGCAGCCAACAGAATCCAGGGGGCAACCAGAGTGGATGAGAGGTGACTGTTATATGGAAACTGGTTTTCCTTCATTATTCCAACATGGTGGTCTGGATAAAGGGAGGGGGGGGCCTGTGAGAAAAACAGATATTACCGCACCAGAGCAGAGGAAACGTCCCCTGTTAGAGGGGGAACACAGGACTATTTAATCCTCCTCATTCCCCCGTCATGAGCTGCTACACTGGACATTCCTCACTCCTCATATTAAACCCAGGGAGGAAACACTTCCCTATTTTCTGCCGCTCGTGTGGCGAGAACAGCGTGAGCTGCTGAGCCAGGTGGTGATGGAATTAAGATTCATAACATTAAGTGTAAAAATAGAGCAGCTGCAAAGGCTCTGTTCTTAGGCTATGGTTGACCTAGATTAGTTCACCTTTCATAAAAGAAAACACCAGGCAGTAAAAGTGATTGGCTCACGCTGTTACACTCGCTGTGCAGGAGACTTTTATGGAAGTGAAAGGGCTTACAGGAGAAATATTTTAGGTGTGGAGATCCTTTTTTGGAGGGATTTCCCCCGAGGCTACAAAAAGCAGCACAGTCACAATTAGTTTTCACATTTAACCCTTTGACACCAAGTGACCCAAATTGGCAACATACCATTAAATCGATAGGAACGTGGCAACATAGCAACACAGCAAATTTGCATCAATTTGCATTATTGCCTGTAGTTGCACATTTGCATCGTATCCTTTATCACCTATTGTTGCACATTTGTGTCATACCCATTTCTTTTGACTAAATTGCCTGTTGTTACAAATTTGCATCAGACCCCTTCGTCACCTGTTGTTGCAAATTTGTGTCTTATCACATTTGCATCATGGTTATTTTGTCCATTCAGGGTTACTGTAGAAATACACTGGTACAAAATAGGACTCAAAATGCGCAGCTGCTTAATCTAAGAGGATGCAGTTTATGTATTTCTTCTATTGTCGCTGATTGATTTTTTGCTTCATTTTGACCTTGAGTGTCTTGCAAGATACCTATAAATAAATGTATCATTATCATTATCATATAACTGTATGATGCAATGCTTTTAACAGACTCCAACCCACAATTAAAGGTGAGTGAGGGGAAGCTTTCCCCTCTCTGCCGTGTGAGATAGTCAGTTTAACACTGAACTCAATCCCAGAGGCAGGAGACAGTTTGCGATATAAACCAGAGAGTGAAGTTTTTTCAAAGTCACAAATCACAGGTTTGTGCAGCCACATAGGAATTTTATCACCGGTGCAGCAAAAATACCCACCAGGTGTCGTGGTGTGCAATCTAATGTCTACCTGAGGAAAACTACAAATACCTTTAACAGTACAAGCAAAATATATTTTTGTTTATTGGTCAAATGGTCTGATTTCTATTCAAAGTTATAAACCTCATTTTACCTATGCCACTATGGTAGCTACTTCATATTTCATATATATATAACATTAGCCAGCATGTGGTGCTTTACCTCACTAGATAGATCTCGGTAACAACAAGTGACAATGGTGACGTGAGCCGGACGGGAATTTAAAGGGTAGTGTGTAGTCGTGGCCTGCAGGTGGTGCTGTGCACTGAGTAAACCTCACTCCCCGAGACAAGCCCTTGAGAGACGAGCTAGCGACAGATGGCATCGCTCATCGATATAAGCCTCCATGATGTTAGTGTGTCACGCCGGTGACTGTTTGTTCAGAGGTTCGAGGCCCATGCGGGACACTCAGTGTATTTGAGCAGGTTACAGGCGCAAAGAATGGAAAGAGAGAATAGATCAGCCTCTAAGAGGGGATTCTACGATCAAATCCTGATGGCAAAGTTGGCTTCCAAACAGGCGGCATGAAACACAGCTTATCGACAAATGCGACATAGGATAGATACTTTGGCTTGGGAGCAACCAGGCGCTTTCAGATATACACCAGGTTACACTGTAAAAACATGAATAAGTAGGTGGAATAGAGGAGCATATAAACCTAGGTCTTCTAAATCCAGATATATTATTGGATCGAGCCAAATTGCGTAATGTTGAATCCCCAAATATACATATATATATAATATATATACCTTTTTCTGTTTGTTATCCATTTATTATCTACTATGGAAAGCAAGGAAAACTTCTCAAAATGTCAAATATGGTGAGATAATATTCCTTGATACATCCCCTTGTAAAGGTTCTTTCCTGAGTCTTGCACCATTCCTGTTGCGTTTTGTGAAAATGCTGTAAAATATCAAATATAAAGTTGGCATTAAAAACTAAACATTTACACCAATTCTTTGAAACCCAAACTCTAATAATCCTCTGTAAGAAAATGGAACAGTGACAGAAACAAAAACAGGTCAGAGTCTGTTTTACAGGCCGACGGCAGAACGTCGCCGCACGTCAGCTTGACCATAAATGTCAGCAGCACTCTCGTGGCACCGTACCGTGAAGTTGTGAGAACCAGTGACTGCACTTCCATCGCCTCGGTAATGTGTCTCGGTGTAATGGCTCGCAAAAAGACCCCTGAGAAAAGAACAAAAAAAAGGAGAAACATGAAAAACAGGTATTTTCGTATCACCGCCGAGACGGAGAAATATTTGTCAAGAAGTTGGACTGTCATGAAAACTCGACCCTGAGATGACAATTGCGGATTTGAGGTTTAGTGATGATGAAAACGGTATCGTTCTGAGAGCAGCAGACTTTTAATGGTATAATCGCATTAGGTGAGCTGTACATGTCCTTGAATTCCCTGGAATCAAGTGCGATGGAGTGGAATCCCAGCTGAGGTAATTATTTTGTGCATGGCTCTCTGTGTGTACGTGTTTTTGTAGACATATTTTACACTGCATGTCAGCGTGTGTGTGTGTGTGTGTTTGTGTGTGTGAGTGTTTTCTTCCTCAGGCCACGAACAGATGGACACAGTGAGTCCCACCCCAAGCATTGGCAAATGAGCAGTATGAACACCAATCTTTTTACAGCTGCATAATCACACCGACATCAGGCAGGATGATCTCAGGATGAGTATGACTGTATGTGTGTGTGTGTGTGTGTGTGTGTGTGTGTGTGCAAAAAAAGGGCCATGGAGAGTGCAAGGGGGGGGGGGGGGGGGTATAGGGGGGGGGGGGGGGGGGGGGGGGGGTGTTAACAAGAAGGTACCTCAGTGAACAGTGTTTACTGCAACAACTCTTTATCCGACACAAAAAAAGCTTAATTACCAACTCGCTGGAAACGACCTAAAAGTATCGTGTGGGTATTACGCAATAGCCGTGTTGACATCATTTAAAAAAAGAATGAATGAAGAATGAATCACCGTCACAAATCAATTCTTGTACTACTTTCAAAGTGAAATATTCAAGTAGCGTTTCTTGCTGAGGGGAACTATTCATTTGTTTTATTCTAAGATGGTAATTTTGTCATTTAGAATATCATTGTGTCAGTTGAATATAAAGATGTGCCAGCTTTAATGAAGTACACAAACGAAATGTAAAGAGCCTATTTGTCTGTTTGGAGGATAAACAATAGCACAATAGCAACATTTGTTGTAGATAAATGGACAAACTACAAACACCCTCTTTAAACCGGTACGATACAAAGCGACTTTTCTTGTTTCACGCAACGTGAGATTCACAAACAGTGGCGAGGAGATCGAAGGGATTTAGAAACTGAGTTAGTCTGAATCGCAGCGGGAGTCATGAATGTCCGACAGAGCAAGGCAACAGAATTAGGTGAGAACAATTATGCTCTTTTAACATGAGTTAATATCTTATTTGGATACTCTGAGTTCATTTTTTATGACACTTAAAAAAACAAAAAAAAACAAGAATCCTCAGTAGCCTGGGCCTGAGCACATTTAACTTCATTAAATACTTATTATCTCTTTAATGTGCCTTATCATGCCATTAGCACGCTCTAAACCCAATCTGATAATCCAGCAGCCTGTAATCGCTTTAAAGAGGCCGGTGTGTCTCGTTAAAAATGGATGACACATCAGAGGGTGGTGTGCACAAAACATCCAAACTCATGTTTAACCTCCGCATGCAGCGGTGAAGAAGTGATAAACAGCCACTGTGGATTTTTGAGATGGAAATCGAAAACGCTCTGATAAAACTTGTTGTAAATACGGGATTTAAGTCATGTGAGTTGTAAATCCAGAAGCTCCCGGTGCGGGGAAAAGCCTGCTTAGCGCGAGCTCGGCCACTGACGCTGCCACACTGTGTCAGTGGCAAAGCCGCGGGTTTTACACGATGAAATCGGCCTGTTCTCAAGTCTTTGGCGAGAGTTTTATTTAGGCCACAAATTTCAACCGGAGAGTCAGAGAGTTCGCGCCGACCTGTTACCTCTCGGCTCAGCGGCTGTGTATCTGGTGCATCTGAAAATGACCTATAAATCACGGCTGCTGGAGACGCCACAAAATTTTCAATCTCCTCCGCGTTGGCCGACTCGTGAAAAAGATAAGAATTTGACTTTCTGGTTTCTTTCAGAGGAGAGCGAGGGTTCTTTCCCGGAGTACTTCCAAGTGATTATGACCTCTTTTCTTAACAACAGCCTCCCATTTCCGTCGAGGGGGAACAAAATGGAGTAAGCTGCAATTTGGAAGGAAATTGGCAGACGGGAATTAGTGTGAAAAATGGCCGTGGCTCTCACCAGAAACCCAACGTGAATTCTTCAAGTGGTGCTTTTCAATACTTTTTTGCCCGCCATAAACAGCAGGGTGGTGTACTTCACCAACACAGCGGTTCTTTTCTAAAAAAAAAAAAAAAAGAAATCTCTACACATTGTTAATCAAACTGTCGACAAGGATAAGTTGAAGCATGTTGATTTTACCAGCTGCATTTTTCTTTATCAGACGTGTTGAAATACCCCTTTAATTGCCCGCATTAACAGCGATTGATTCAGTGCTCTCAAGTGTGTGTTGCGATTCATTAGACAACGGCTAACATCTAATTAATGATTCACGACACTAATGGTGGCTCAGGTTAATTATGATGAATGGGCTGTTGTATAGCGGCGTCTCAGCGAGCCAGAAAATACACTTATTTATCTTTCAGAAATAATCAAACCATTTTTTCCCCATCCACCCGGGCCACTTTGATTTTTCTCAGGTTTGATTTGCTGAATGAATAAACAGCCGTTTACACTTTACTTTAGTGCACTGCCCACAGTGTGTACCCCAAATGAAAGGGAGACGGAGTTAACCTTCAGAGAAGGCATTTGATTTCTTTCAAATCAAACGCACCCTTTCCAAGAACATTTGTCTCATTACTGCAATGACCTTTTTTTTTTTAATATTATATTTTTTAACCTCTGACACCAGAAGAACATCATCCCTCGACAAGTCACCGACAATCAATGAACGTCAGCCAGAGATACGACGGGAAGGACAATAAGGACAAGGACGACGTGGAGGAACTTGTAACGGCGGCCCACATGAAATTCAACCACAGACTGAGCGTGAAGACGGACGGACGCGTCCTCGACACCCGCAGGTTTCTGCAGAGTGCTTGTGAGTCTTGTAGTGGGTGGTTCACTCGCATGTGCACTTCCTACTTCTTCAAAAAAAGGAACTGGAAAAGAGGCGGAGCGCAGGTAGAGTTTGAGTGGGGCCATGGTGCTATAATCCGCATAACATGCCAGGTTGACCCAAGTGTCACTGAAGAGGCCACGCCCTTAAAAGCCCCCATTAAAGGGAAAACATCTGACTGATTGAGACCAAAACCGTAAACAAAAAAGTTTGTACCAGGCTTGAAACATGTTTAATTCACCTCTAAAGTCTGTCACTTTAACATGGGAGTCTATGGGGATTGACTTTTTGAGCCAGCCTCAAGTGGCCACTCTGTGAACTGCGGGTATCTCCACTTGCAAACTGGTCTCATCAGTCAGCCCAGGAGTTTGCCCCTTTAATTCAACCCTGGTTTTATTTTAGACACGACTTTGTCATAGCCAAGGTTATGGCAGATGCTGCACCACACACACACACACACACACACACACGAACACACGAACACACACACACACACACACACACACGCAGGTTCTGTTTGAAGTGAACATATCCAACCTAGCAGACTTGCCGTGATAGCATAATCAATGAAGCCGACGCGCCCGTGTGTCAGACGTTGTTTGCATGATTTGCTGTGTTTTTTTTTTTTTAACATCATCCTTTCTCTCCGGCATCCTGACACCACAAGGTTCTGTGCGAATCTAAAGCGCTGAGCCTCATTTGCATACCCGCGACTCCATTCCTCATGTAATAATTTTGCCATTATACAAAGCCCCTTGAGCATGAAACCATTTGAGGGAAATGTGGCTTCTCTCCGACTCTCTGCTGCTCCCTTTGAAGACTGCTAACTTCAGTGATTTCTTTTAATCCTCGCTCCCCCACAAGCCTAACCCTAAGCCTTCCTATAGCTGCTACTTACGGTTCCGAACGCCAGGCTCAAAAAATGACTACAGAACGAGAGGGCGATGAAGAAGAGAGGAGGAACTAAAGAGGTGTGGTTGACAAGTCTAATTCTATTTCCACATGCGGCTGCGTCCCAAATTGATTTACATACAGCTCAGCGTCCCTTCAGCTTAGGCTCGGCTGTGGCGAGCGCACCGGAGCGTACAACAAGCCGGGAGAGACGCAGACGAGGGTGGGAGGAGGAGGAGGAGGAGGAGGAGTGAAAAATCCCCTGAACTGCAGAATTAAAGGAGTGTCGCTCCTCGTTTCCTCAGCTTCGCATAAGATGAACCGTGTTCATCCAAACACTCAGAAGTATAATCTGAATCAGGTGCAGGTTGCATGAATATGATCAGGTACGTGGCAGGTTTACTTCCTGTTGGGCGGTGGGAGAGTTGGGACTGACAAGGCGAGACTGAAGCAAGCCAACGGTGTTGTGAGGCGGCTTTAAGCTAAACGCTGAACATGCCGATGTTTATCCGACACAGGAGGTGCTTGGCAACACGCCGACACATTTAAGATTCACCTTAGAAAGCCTTGGTATTCTTTAGGGGGGGGAAAAAATGTGGTGACTGTTAGCATCTTATTTTGGATACTTTAAGACTTAATTGAAATATCATAGCAGGAGAGACAATGCTTGTAAACTATTTGACCAATTAGGTAGAAGACATTTTTGGACGAGTACATTTTTTGTCAATGTCCTTTCAAAATAGACGTTTATGTCATGCATGCTAGCAGTCGTGGAAGCGACGTCACGCCTGACACAAAGTGATTATGAACCTTCGGAGGTTACACGCAAAGCCTTTGGTGAGTTCTGTGAGTGAGAGGAAACTGAACTGAAATCCGCAGATTTGGCCGAAATCACAGCAGCAGCTGCACTGTACCTTTAATTGAAACTTGATAGAGGTTAGCGCCGTCATGTATGGGTCTTCAAAGGCCGCCCTGAGGCACCGAGTGAAATTCACCTGGAACGCCTCTGCGATGATGAGTTCAAATAGTTCAACCGGAGTAACGTGAATCTCACATGCTCCACGAGAGTATATGCTAATGTCCTGCGGGCTCAGCGAGTGCTAGCACACGATGCTAGCTGCTTTAGTCAAAGACCTTAAACAACGCGTCGGTTAAGTTGACTTGTCGGTTGACTTGCAACTCAGCCACCTGGCACCATGGGATCATAGAACTCTTCAGTCCTAATGAATGTTTTGTGTCTAATCTGCATGTAATGATGCTTCGGTCTGGACCATGTGAGTGGACCGGGCCAACTGAACAAGTGTGCGAGTCGCATTAATGAAGGAGCAAAGTCAAACACTCCAGCTGGGAAGGGGACCGATGTCACATCAAACAAGCGGGCTGAAGGGACGGGCCTTTTTCAATATTGACTGACCAAAGCAAAGATGGCCCCTTCATTAGTCAAGGTCCCTCTTTGGGCTGGTACTGGCCGAAAGATGACTTTGCAAAGTGTAAAAAAGACAGAGAAGTCGTTAACTGCTCATTTTCAACACAATCAACTGCCATTTTAAATGTGTCCACTGGGGGTCACACGCATCATCGTCAAGCCAGAAATCCAATCAAGAAAGAGCTGCTGGCTAAAATGTCCTCTCGTGTGTAAATGATAAACAGAAGCTTTATACTGTTTGAACATTGTCATAAAGTACTTGTACTTTGTTGTATCAAAGCAAAGTATACTTTGAATACAAATACACATGAGTTCAAATTGGGCTGTATGTGGTCCCTGAACTCAAATTAGTTTGACTCAGCACTGTTGAAATTCAGTTCTGAGACAAATAATACAAATGTTTTGCTGCACAATCACCAAGAGTCTGCTCAATGAAACTAAATTCTCTGTCTGTAGCTTTGCACCTTGGGCTGCAAGGCTGCGAGTGTGTGTGTGTGTGTGTGTGTGTGTGTGTGTGTGTGTGTGTGTGGGTGATGGCCAAGGAGAGTGAAGTCATCACATCCAAATGAAAAAGGAAATAATAAAAGTGCAGTGGGAGAAATAAGGCTCGCTGTACAGGAAAGGGAAGGTGAGTGATGAATCGCGAGGTAGTGATCCACTTTCCCTCTCTTCCCCGGGCCACACAGGCCGTCGTGAAATACACACTGTACGCCTGATAACGTATTCAAATTACATTTTCCCGTTTGATCCACATCACTGACCATATGATTTCCTTCATGCCTGCTTGGCTCGTTGAAGAATATAAGCCCCCCCCCCCGTGGAGCATAAGTGACAGAAAGTAATAAGTTCCAATGATGGGGAGTGAAGGTGGGGTCATATGATTTTTCTCCTTGAGGGGTATAGGGGGGTGAGGGCGGGGGGGGTTGGGGGGGGGGGTGGAATGGTGGCGATGATCAGTCGCCGTTGTCAAACAGAACGCACATATCTTACCGGAGACACCTTGATCATGCTGATGTGCGGCAGGGACCCATACTGGATCGTACCACTCTCTCCTGATCACTCTGCAGCACTTGACTGAAAGGTGACGGGTGTGTAATAAATGCTGTGGGATACAGTGGAGGTAAATCCATTGCATTGGATTCTGCATTGATTGTCCCCCTGGCTCACTCACTCTCTCTCTGCCAGATTCTCTTTCAACAAGTCTCCAAAGGGCTCCGTTTCCTTTTATAGCAGAGCAATTGTAACCGAAGCTTGTATGCTTCTGGAGATTTCTTCCTTTAAGCATTTGGGTTTTTTTTTTTTTTTTGCACTGGCACTGCTGCCCTGAAATGTCTTTAGAATTATTAAGAGACTCTGGGTGAAATAAAGAAAGTCCAAGTCGGCAAATAAAGACAATGAATACAGTTGGTGCTTTTTATTCAAGGAGTCATACGCTGCTTTTTCTACGTTTTCCTGTTCCATTTGTGGTTTGTATGGGTGGTTTGTGTATTGATTATCATCCCAGATAGGCTGCTCGTTATCATAGAAAACACTTTTTTTCCCCAATGGATGCTTAAAGGTGCAGTGTGCAGATTATTTTTTTCCATTGCCCTAAAATGAGCCCATTAATGTATATTTGCATATGGAGTAGGTTCCTCTCAAAGGAGGGCGCCTTGTTTTCACAGTAGTAAAAGTAGACATACTAAACATCTTTTGAGATTTAATGACAACTGAAGTCTGTCATAGGTTCTCCTGCAAGTTCAGAGCGGTGAGGTGGGGGATACAACGTGCAACTTCACCTCTAGAGGTCACAGAATCTTCCACACTGCCCCTTTAAGTGGATACTCTTTGATTCACATTATATTCTCCGATGGAAATAACATCACTGTGACGTAAACTGGCATTCTTAGTCAGTATTTTCCTATACATTATTTTATGGATGCAGAAAACAAACAGCCCTATACTGTATAATACAGATGATAATATATGTAAGACAAGTAGCTTCAGCAGCATCACATCTTCATTAAAAGTTGGTGAGAACGAAAATATTCAAAACAACCTCCGGAGAAAGTTTCCGTTTGCCTGCCCAGGACCAAGATGAGCTACTTCTTTCTTTTTATTTTTCTGTTTAGCTCCTATATTCTCATCCATAACAAGCTACACACCAGAACTAATGAGTGACTAGGGATCTTCACAGGAGGTGGTATATTATTCAGTGAAAAATAATAAACAAATGCATAAATGTTAATGTCAGAGGCTTCCTATCTGTCCAATTAATCTATGGCGGCTCCCCTGGGCAGCCTCATTGTTCTGCCATACTTTTTTTGTGTCTTGAGGGGGAATATGCAATTAAGAGCTAGGCAGAAAAAAATAATAATTTTGGTCTAATATTTTCCTGCTTTTTATTATTTCTTATCCTCCTCGTTGCGTTGTAAAAAAAAACAAACAAAAAAACGAAATCACTGGTGCGTATCAGCATAAATCATCCCTTCCTCCCCCTAACTCGCGTTCCGACCGCGCCATCTCTGAGTTGGAGAAATCCAAAAAGTCACACACGCAGCTCAACTCGGGGGAACTTCCAGCAGA
Organism: Chascanopsetta lugubris; assembly: GCA_016785325.1. Lineage (NCBI taxonomy): Eukaryota > Metazoa > Chordata > Actinopteri > Pleuronectiformes > Bothidae > Chascanopsetta > Chascanopsetta lugubris. The sequence goes on from JAFBJT010109221.1 coordinate 20,143, forward strand.
GGAAGCGCCGCTTGTGCTGCGTAAGACAATCGCTTTAATAAAACACCCCTGTCTCCCTGCTGACTGCACAGACCATCAGCTCCTCTCCGGTCCCGGGCCCCCGGTGAAGCGTCCCTCCCCTTCCTCCTTAAAAAACGTCTCACGTCATTAAACCCCGCTCTTTCACGGACACGGTGCAGATTCTCCAAAGAGATAATAACGTGCAATTTGTCATTCTCCAGCCCATTACCCTGTGAACACGGCGGAGAGGGAAACTTTCACTTGGCACTAATGTTTCATTTAAACATAAGGATCAGGGTGACCAATCTGCCAGTGACGCTGATGGCATGAATCATCATGGCGTTGAGGTATTGAGCGGGAGATGTCAATTATTGGACAGGCTACGGGTGGTAAAACAGTCAAGTGCCTTTAAGTCCAACAGAGCCGACTGAATTGACCCTTTATAGTATTTGATAAAGACACATGGCTAAATTATCGATGTGTCCTATGTCCTATGAATGTAATGTCTTTTGGTCGTTTTCCTGTTTCATTTCTGAAAATATTTGCTTCACTGTCGATTTCCCAAAACAAATCAGACATAGCATGTTACTATATTTACTCTATCTATATAAGATGGGTTCCCTCCGGCGTCCATGTTTACACAAACAGCCTGTGGCTGAATTGTGCTGCCGTCCCCGTGTTTGTCAAATTCACCATGGATCCAACGCCGCAAAAACTTCCCCTCCGTCGATGATGTCAAGCCAAGCACTTCCTGTCCACCTCGTTTTTCTAAGAGGCATCTGGACTTATTATGAACACACACACTTCCTTATTGTGTGTGCAGAGCCATCAGAGTGTGTGTCGTCATTGTGTTGCCTTCTGAGGACCTTTCCCAACACAAACACTGACCGCAGCTCAGTCCTAATGTATTCCTCCCTGATCTCCACATGGTCAGAGTTGATATGGGAGCTGTGAGTATGTTGGATGTAGTTGAAGATGCATTTGCCAGAGTTAAGGTTAGAAATAAGGTTTCAGATGGACAGGACGTGTCTGAAGCACATTGTGCAAAGTATTATGGTTTTCCAATGTTTTCCTGTTAATGCGAAAACAAGTAAAATAGGTCTCTTTTAAAGTCAAGGTTGGACATGAATATAGGGTCAAAGGTCAGAACAGGCTTTAGCTTAGAATGTCTACACAGAAGTTAATGCAAGGTCGTAGTGGCAATAGCTTTGCAAAGCTGTGTGTGTGTGTGTGTCTGTGTGTGTGTGTGTGTGTGTGTGAGTGTGTGGGTGGGTGATGCATTCATTGGTTCCAAGCCCCTTTCCATGACCTTGCAGAGCTCTGAATGGCTGCTATACAAGCATGGTGACATGCTGATGATATGATATCTGACACGCAACAGCCTGTCATCTGAATAGATCTGGTATCTCCATGATGACGTTCACATAAAATACTGCCGGCAGTCTCACTTCAAGAGCGTCAGCAGCCATTTCAATAATCCCTATAATCTGTATCCCCTATCACCTGTAGGGCAGATGGCGATGGCGAGCGATATTGCCAACGGTAACCGTATCAGATCAACTCCGGTGAGGGCATCAAACATCTGCCGAGCTGCACCGTCTCAGGCAGAAACAATGTAATTCCTCCTGGGTCCTGTACAAAAGAGCCATACTGTGTGGCACACCGAGACACTGAGGAGAATGTGAATCATACAAAAAGCAATTTCTACTCTGACAAGGGTTTCTCATTAGAGCTTTTATGGCGTAGGGTTTGAAAGCAGCAAAAAGGCTTCGCCTCAAATGTAATTACACTACGGGCAGTGCAGGCAGATTCCAAGGCTCGGGAGCTGTAATTTGGTAACAAATTGTACTCTAATGGCCGCATCCTGTCGTAGATAAATGCATGGAAGTGCATTATAATGTTGCACGTGCTTTTTATTTTCTCGAGTAATCTATTTATGTACACAGCCGTAAAGCAATCACTCACGTACGACACTCTCCACAGGATGTGTTTCCTGCTGATGCAGACAAATGATGCCCGGGATAAATATGGATATTATGCATAATCAACATCTGTAGGCCCATTACAGCCCGTCCAAAACTCCAACGCAGATAATAAATTTGCCTCTCACCTGCACCAAGGTAATAGTTCACCACAACTGACACCCATACTGAGCACATCACAGATTGTAATTTATAACAACAGAACACTTTTTGAATGAGGCTGCAGATGCACTCCCCCCCCCCCCCCATGAGGCTGCAGATGCCCCCCCCCCCCCCCCCCGAGCATCTGGAGGCTCTTGCTCTCCATAAAGGGAGCACAGAGAGGGAACACGGAGCCACTTAGGCACGCAAGATCCTAATTGTTCTCCCCCCGCAGCACTGTCGACAGGTGACCCACTCTCCCCACAGTATACAGCTTAAAAGCAGCAGAAAATGGCGGATGTTCCACTTTGTTCCTTTGCATGAATCAGAGAGAGAGAGAGAGAGAGAGAGAGAGAGAGAGAGAGAGAGAGAGAGAGAGAGAGAGAGAGAGAACTGCACGGAAACACAACCTGACCACATTGGCTAAGTGCTGCGACAACACTCTCGCTATCCTCTACTGCTGCAGGCCTCGAAAATTAGGTCTCTTACAGGGAAACAAAACAGATGATGCCATACGCTGACATTAGTGCATTAATGCATTTAGTGTAATTGCAGCATTAACTGGAACACATCTAATACAGAGGAATCTTTCCTCAAAATTCTTTATCCTATCTGCCGCATTCCCTTTTTGTAGCTCCGGTTTGCCGATTTTCTCGTGCACATGTAAAGGGAGAGGCGGTCACAGCTACATAACCGGTGTTAAGGTGCCTCTGACCATGGGCCAGGTCAATGGATACAAATTGACCCTGACCAAAAAGGGGGTGTGGTCTGGGTCAAGCTGAACCATTGGTTTGATCATTGGCAGTTTGAAAAAGGTGACACTTCAGTTGTTTAGACTTTGGCACCACCGAGACTACAATCAACAACAGAGGAGGCAAAACGAATCCTAGAGGTGTGCATTGCATTACTACAACAATACAGTTCAATTACTTCTCGTCTACGCACTAGAATAGAAGCTGGTTTACGATGACCTTCCAAGCAGATCTCTGGATGAATGGATGGACAAATAGATAGAAGGGTAGATGGATGGATGGATAAGATGGATGGATAGGTGGACAGATTCATAGATGGACAGAAATCTAAAGCCAATTTTGGCTCCGATGCTTGGCTCTATTCCCACCCTTCAAAAAACCACCACTCCAATCTTTTCCCCGAGCAACACCTCAGTCCACTCGCTTCCTCTTCCCTTGAAAGTCCTTCAAGACCAGGCCAACTTTCCCCAAGGGTGCTCTGCGTTATCCACAAACTTTTTAGCCAACTAATTAAAGATGGCAGGAGGCAAAATGTGATTACTCTGTGCTCTATGCTTAAGATAACTACAACTACAATGTCATCAGGGGAATTCAAAGTGAGATCGATACTCAGACAAACTTAATGTGCGCTCAGGAATACTTGACGCCGCACAGGCATGAGGAGGAGAGGAGCTGGCTTCCAAAGTATTTGTTTTCTGAACTTGAAATGGCCAGAAAATACCTCAGCAGGTAAAGGACTTAAAGCCGCTGCACTTAGCCTCTATGAAAATCTTGGATTACGGAGGCTGGGGGATTTATTTTCCGATACCACTGCGATGATAAAACAGGATCTGTGGAAAATGTCAGCGATAGATCCGTGAGTTTGAAAGATTATCAGAAACCAAAACTCTGCACAATGCTTCAGAAAACCGAGACCAACTTTACAACTTTGGAGAACTTGTCGCAGTATTTCATCCTCGTCCAGGACGACAGATGCATTGTTCAGGTTAAATGAACTGACCTAGAATGGGCGCAGGTGCTGAGCTCTGTTTGGAGAAGTTCTGTGAATAGCATTGTAGCACAAGGTGAGTAGGGATCAGCTTTTTTTCTCCACGTGGCCTCAGTTTTTATTGTTGGGATTTTTATGGCAAAAAATATGAATGAAAACTCCCAACACTCCCAAGAGCTCAATACAAAGAGAGGACATGGAGTGAAAAAGGTCTGAAACCATCAAAAAGTCTCAAACTCTAGAGCTTGATTGCTTAATGCATTGACTACAACTAATTTCCATAATTTCAACCGTTTTAGTCCAAAGATTACGGTGACCTGCGAAACAAGACCAATTACACTCGTGCTCATACATTTCAATTAATTTCACTACTACAACAGGCCGCTAGTCACAGAAGGTCAGAAAATGCTACAGCTTCCTCATACTGTCCACATCTCCAGTTCCTGTCTCCACTTTCGCTTTGAAACACTCTGTAGAGGTCCTGACCCTCCTGCACAGAAAAGCATTGACTGTTCTGAATTGCCAATTGACCCAGTCTCTAATGATTAATCGACGACTCCCACTTCCTAACCCAGGAAGTCTCCGCCCCCTGACGTCAGCTCAAACAGGAAGCCGAATGACAGGATGATGAGGAAGTTCAGCACTGGTGTGGAAAATTGATACTTAAAACCACAAGAACTCTTGGGACTTCACTCTATGTATGTGATATACCGGATCTATACACAACATGTTACAGCCTCAAGGTCTCGTTCAATTGGCAATCCTACTCATGACCAGAGTATCAGTGAGAATTGATTGAGAGGGGAAATGTGCAGAGTCAAGCCGTGCAGACATGAAAAGATCAGGAGAGGTAGAAAAACAGCACGTCCACTCAAGGTTGCTGTCACAGGAAGAGAGAATGACAACAAATTGATCTCAGAAAATGTGGGAACAGAGGAAGCCCAAGCGGTGGTGGGGCTGGAGTGGGGGGCAGCAGCTGTGGAGGATGCCTGCCACAGAGCCCGGCCGCGTTGTTTGCCACAACACTCATCCAGCTCGTGACCTCCGGCAGGTCAACGGGTCAGCGCAGATTTATCTAGACGGCATGAAAACCCATCATTGCCGAACGGCCACTCAGAGAAAAGTTTGTTTCCTGACCCCGATAAGGCATCTGCAGTTGACAGCCAAACAAGCTCGAGCGGCCAATTCTTCTCCACGTAAATATGCCGCGAAAAAACACAGCCACGTAACAGTTCCACTTATCTGATACACTTGACAGATCCAATTAAAGTATAAAGGAAACCTGGAATCTCTCTTTGTGAGGCCTGAGACGCTTCTCACCGAACGGACTCGGAAATAATAGAGCACACACTTTGTGGGGGTGCAGATGGAGATAGATTCTTGGCATTTTCGTCGACTGCAGTCCATCTTCTTCCCTATAGAGAGCCCAGTAAAGATGCTTAAATGGGGGTTTCTCTTGTCAGGAGACATAATGATGTTGTTTAGATGTGGTCATGTGTTTCAAAGCGGCTCTTTCCTCTTCTTTCCTGCCACAGAAGAATGAAAGGGACTCTTTCCCTCAGAGCTAGTTACAGTATGAGCACATACAGCTCTTAGCCTTTCAACGTGAAAAACTGAAAGAAGCTATTTTAATGAAAAAGGAATACCTGAAAAAGGCTGCTTTCTCTCACAATCAACAATACATCTTCTAAGGCTTAAACAAATCTATATCCTGCCTTGCAGTTACAAACCATCTTGTGACATGTCTTAAACACCCTTCTTGTGAGGGTGGTGTAATGAAACAGCCCTGGACTACAGACATATACATGTGTACATGCATCAAATACAAATGCATCATTAGACACGGCTAGCGCGGAGAACGTCAGGGACACGTTGTGACCAATGAAATTGCCCCGTCCATCCACACACAACAGTGGGCGGAAATAATTAAACCACACAGGAGCTGGCAGCCATTACCCAGTGCACACACAATACAGTTCTCTGCTCGGACATCATGTTGTTAGGGCCATACGTGGACGGAGTGAAAACCAGACCAACTGGAGAGGATACACATTATTTCAGCTTTGCAGCCACCATTTTCTCTTTCTTCTTTTCTTTGTTTTTGGCATTTGTTTTTTTTGAATGGACCTATGCACACAATAGATTGATGCAACATGAGATGGACAGTAATCAGATGCACATGTGGGCATGAGAGATGCAAAATGCCAGGTGTAAATGTCATCGGATCTACGTGTGATCTGGATGCTTAGATGTGTTATGCCCAAAGGGAATTTCCTTTTCATAGCAGTTTGCATGTAAAGCACCATGGTCAAATGCAAGATGGTAAAATATGGTGCTACATTTTCTATGACTTGGAGGTTGTGTGGAACGTAGTGACATCATCTGACCAGCTCAACGTTTGTAGTAACCTTTTAAACTCCAAACGTGCTTAACTTGTCGTTTAATTTGACATACTGGACCTTTAAAGAAGTGGCTGTTCTCCATTTAACAACTGAGGTTTAAAGTAATATATACAATTCTAGCATTTAACAATACACAATACATACACAGTACATTATCTGTATTATATGAAATGATCTATACATCACGTATAATTGGCCATTCTGACCAGGGTGTTGGTGGAAAATCCATTTACAGTAATATTGCATTAAACTAAATGAGACAAAAATAACAACAGGCTATAGAAATTTGAAATTTTGCAATAAATTATAGAAAACTAGGCCAAAGTCTACATCCATCTCTCTCATACGCATACATACATACACGGTCACATACACATAGTCTGCGCACCTTGGTCCCTGAGACAGTCCTATTGAAGTCTTTAATCAAGACTAATGTGGAATGTCCCACACAACCACCATTAATCATTGGAGGCTGGGCCACTGTGCCACCATCAACACTATACATCAAAGCATTTGCTGCTAGCACAAGTCTGAACGCCTGTCCAGGTCTGTTTACACTGCACTCCCATTAAAGGCTAAAATATTGCTGGTGATGTAGCCATTCCCATGTTGGAGAAAACATAGTCCATAGTCATGGAAAAGGATTTTTTCTTTCTTTTTTTCCATTTCAAAACAGATATAAGCAAAAAGGGACACACCATGAAAGATTTAAAGAATTTTAGAAGGAAGGAGTATATGAAAAAAAAAAAAGTAAATACATGCAATGGTGATCTAAGTTGGTTTCCATTGTAGTTGAAGTTAAAAGTAGCCTCTCTACCAGCCAGGCAAACCAACAGACAGGCTCTCCACTTAATATCTAAACAAGGAATACATTTCCTCTCCATGCGCAGCATGTTGCTACCAACGGGATCCCTCCCCTCACACGTACACACTTCCACAATGGAACCCCGCTGGATTCTCTCCTCGTCTGATCTGTACTTGTCTCGCCCGAGCCAAGTTTTTCCTGGGACGTTGCCAGGCGGCTAACAAACAGCAGCTTATTAATTGGATCTGGAGGCGCGTTTATAGGTGAGGACCTCGATCATTTCACGCCGGCCTTGGAACAGGTGTGCACCAGCGCCATGCTAAATGAGCCGGCTACGGCGGGTCAGCAGATTTAAGGGGGGTAAAAAAACCAAAACAGATGAGTCGTCCCTGGAGGGCCTATCATAACTCAGGAAAAAGAGGCACCGCGTACCGAGCCCTTGGGGTTCAGATCGACTCCCCACTACAACATTTAATGATTGTTGGTACTTTTCTACTCATGACTCAGCATTTTTCCCCCTCTCTCCGACAGTTAAAGAAAATCAAAATTCTCACCAATAAGTTCAGCAACTTTGCTGCTGTGTTCAGTTGGAATGGGGAAGACAGACATAAACGAACTAAAGTACATGAAAACAATGCTAAAATAGCCACATATGATTCAAAGAAGACACCTTTGAGGATGTGAACTCAGCTCCTGCGAAAAAACAATGACTCGAGATATTTATGAGACTGTACATTATCAGAGTCGAGGCGTTTTTTTAATGCATACGAGTGGGTACAGTGTGAACATCCCCACAGAGTTCCATTAAGACACAAACTTATTCCGAATATGCAGCCCTGGGGCATAAAACATGGAGAGCGGCATAGAAAAATAAAATGCCACTATGAGGAATATTCAATGAAGGGGAGCGAAGATGGGTAAAAATAAAATAGAGAGCGTTTCCGTCCCACACCCAAGTGTTGCAAGATATAAAGTGTGACGGTGAATTATTCAGAAAAACCTGGTCCCTAACAGAGAGGACTGAGCCGGGACAGAACAGTGGCAGACACAGGGGTCAGGGACCACCTGTTCCGAGTTGGCTCAACTGGTGGAGCGATATCACAGGACACATCTGGCCCGACAGGGAACCGGCCGGATGGGAATGGCAGCACGCTCCTGCGCCGCGGGCTGCTGAGAGATGAGTCACAGCTGATGCCGAGGTTACTGAAGGTCACATGTAGAATGGCGGGATGAAGGTGGAGGTCAGTGTGGACATTGTGTTTCATTTCTGGACGGTGATATTTCATTCAGAGGACTTTTTTTTGGGGGGGAGGAGGGGGTTTGGCACAAAACATGGAATTGTGTGAGGAGGGCTTAGCTGAGAACCTGGACTCGGGGGGAGGGGGGGTGTAAATGAGACAGCGGGTGGTACACTTTCTTCAGATTACATAACGTATAGTTTAATTAAACAGGAGCTTTGAGAGCAGGGTTGACCTTTATGTGATGGAGATGGAATATATACCTCCTCCCCTCTATCCATCAATACGTCAGTTTATCCATCCATCTATTTATATACACCATCCCTCCGTCAACATTGTACATCCATCCACTCCATTCCAGTGTCAGTGGGTTCATCTATTAATTTATCCATCAGCACTTCCATCTATCTATATATACTGTGTGAGTATATATATATTACATATACACACACACACACACACACACACACATATATATATATAAATAATGTATATCCATCCACATGTCCAAACATCCATCCAGCCAAGTGTCAGTGGGTTCATTCATTCATTTATCCATCAGCACTCCCGTCTATCCATCTATATATGTTTCAACCATCCATGTCCACATTGTACATCCATCCACAAGTCCATCCATCCATCCATCCATCCATCCCAGTGTCAGTGGGTTCATCCATTCATTTATCCATCAGCACTTCCATCCATCCGCTATACCACCTCCCCTCTCAGGGCTGCCACAGGATGAGCGGCGGTTTGCACTCTGTAAAGTTCATCAGCTCATCACAGGACTGACCTGCGGAGACAAACAGCCCTTCGCACTCATGCTCACACCTCAGAGCAGTGTGGAGTATAATGAGCCCATCATGTACCATAGATCTTTGTAGTGTGGGAGGAAGCTGGGGAGCCACAGAGAGAATATGCATATGAAGATAAATATGTATAGAGAACTTTCATTTGCTGCAGGTTCCAGAGTCCTCGTCATCATCAACACAGGTCTGACCGTGGGGGCTCGGTCTATATCTACATATCTCACACAGCAGGTAGAAGTCTGTGAGACCCAACGTGTCGGCTCTATACGCTGAGCGATCACTCTGATCCATTACGTTGGGGTTTGGCTGCAGGCTGACACACCGTGTGCATTGGCCGATGCTTCCACCTTCATCGGACGTTGCATTCGTAGTTGCATGAATGTTCTCATTCGCATCATCGGGGTCCCACTTGACAGGCAGGTTATAATCCCTCACATCCCATACTCGCCTCTATGTGCAATTCCGTACAGTGACTCAACCTGGCCGCGGCAACATCGACCCAAGTATTTTAAACAAGTGTTTAAACCGTTTAATTGAGAAACATGGGAGAAAGTGCCGACTCATGAAAACAACTTCACTGCCCTGCCAACCTCAGTCAGCGCAACCATCACTCTTGTAAATTTCCCTGGACATGCAACCCGGCCTTTGCACCCGCTTTTCCTCTCGCTCTGCGGCAATGCACGCAGATGACTCCGGGTGTGCGTGTGCATCTACATGTTTATGAACTCCACATGACACCCACCGCTCGTTTCACAGTTCACTGCGTTGTTTCCCGCAGTCTGGAGGGGAGAGGGAGAGAGAGAGAGAGAACAAGGAAGTGAGGACAGCCATGTCCATGGAGCTCTCCTCCCGCCTTATTCTTTATCAGCTTTCATCTCTCTGCCCCTTCAGAGAGACTGAACCATAAAAGAGTCCAATCACTAGGGGACATATTATTTTCTCCCTCCTTGAATACACTATATCACAGGCCCAGACCCGTACGACATCCCCCCCCCTCCTCTTCCATATAGAACTCCAGCCAGCCATAGCTCCGAGCGTGGGTTTATCTGTTGGCTGCGTGTGTGATTACCATAATAAATATCTCATTTCCTCTGTCATGACGCTCATGACGAGGGATCCCTGACTGAAAATGGATCCGAGGAGAACTCACTCGTTTTTCTCCAGCAGCAGGATCAGCTGTTCACCTTCCGCTTGCACCAGCAGCTGGAGCGAGGCAGGAAAAGTCTGGAACACAAAAGGGGAAAAGAGAGGAGTGTTGAGGTGGTGCCCGGGATTTCAACCATCCTGCCTGTGGGCTCAGCATGTGAGTCACGTTTCACCTTACTGGCACATACACACATGCGCGCGAGCACACACACACACACACACACACGGCAGGATGTGGCAAGGCACAATGGTGTTAGAGGAACAGGAAGAAAGCTTCCACATCCTACATTTCCCATGTCTGCATGACGCAAATGGAGGAACATTGAACTACTTTCCAAACTTCGCCAACCATTCATCTTTTTGACATTTCCACCAAGTTCAAGTGAAAATCTTTAGTGCTACTTAGAGAAAGAAAAGAGTTGAAGCACTATTAGTTTCTCACATCCATCATTCGTATTGGAGATGTGATTAATCCCATTTATTCTGCAGCATAACAATGGAGCTAAACACGTCTACGGTATCTTCAGGCGAAGAAGATCGTTATGACAGTATGACAAAAGCGGCAGCTAAGGGCTTAGAGGTGCTGTCCTCTGGCCAAAGGGTCGGAGGTTCGATTCCCACCTCCCTCCAACTCTACATGCAGAGGTGTCCTTGGGCAAGATACTGAACCCAACACTGTCCCACGTACTCGTAGAAACAAAGTGCTGCAAACAGAGGCACAGTGTGATTGTTTGTGTGACTGGGTGAATGTAAACAGTACTGTAAAGAGCTTTGAGGCGTCTCAAGACCGGATGAATCACTATATAAATATAGACAAGTAAACATTTACAAAATGGTAGCGAAATTGCTGTCAGCACCAGACAAGTCGGAAGAAAGATGCATATCCATGTGCGTGTTGTGTTCCTTCCTTTCAATGCAAATTAAAGCCGGAGGTGATAAAAAAAACAAAAAAAACAAATTGTCATTTGACCAGAGGTGATTACTGATTAAACTCATTCCCATTGCAGAGGAAAGCCTTTCATTAGCAGGTGTTGATGAGTATTGATGAGTGGGAAAGGGATACAAGATGTCCGTCGGCTATGTTTTTCAAAAGCAGTGACGGTGAAGGGAAGAGAATCGGTTTTAGAATGTAATGTTGGTCAGAACTAGTGCTTTAATCTCTAATCGTAGATGCAGCGTCAGTGGTAAACACATGTAATCAACGCATCCTCATGGCACTTTTAGGAGCGAAAAGCTTCTGGATGTTACACATGAACAGACTTTTTCATTCATCACATTCACATGTGGTGAAACGAGAGACAATAGTATTGTCATTTTGCTATAGCAGACAATTAGTGTCATGAAACCAGATTAGTTAACGCAGATATGATGGAAAAGGCTGGTGATTTTATTATTGAACATGTCTTTTTCAATTGTGCTGCAATGTCAACAAGTATTTTCACTGTAGTATGCAATAGTGGTAGTTGCTATAGCAACACAAATCATGGATTTTTTAAAAATCAAGCCAGGACAAAGGATTTGAATAATGAGATTAGTTATAAAGAACTGGTACAATAGGCTAGACTGGAAAAGAAAGGGCTGAATATTGCTCGATAAGAAAGTGCCAACATGACAGTGACACTGATTCATGGCTCCAGCTGAGTTATGAGGGTGATGTTTGGAGATTCCGTTGTCAGGTTTGGATATTTCCAGACGTTTCAAAGATTTAAACCTTTAATCGAATCTCAAAGCGGCCATCTCCAGAGGAATTGCTTTGGGATGACTTTTACGAAAAGTTATTCGAGTGAAGCGGCGCCCGCGCTGCAGATTCATGTGTCGGCGGCGGCGGCGGCAGACCGGCAGAGGATGTCAGATGAGTGCGGTGAGGAATTTATGTATCGCCGGCTGATGTTTCAGACAAACTGTGCTCTTTCCCCCCGGTGACATTTCATATGTGTGCTGACCTACACCCACGGGCCCATGCTTCCTCACGACGGGCGGCCTTCAGGCTTTATATAAGCCAGTGGATGCGAGTGCGAATGTGAGTGCGAATGTGAGTGCGTGTGTGTGTGTGTGTGTGCGCGTGTCTGATGTCATCAGAGGTTCGGCAAAGACTATAAGTAATGACGGTGCAGAGCTTTATGGCTTCTTGATAACCCTCCACCGGCAGGGGCAGCAGCTTTATAAATCTGTTATCCAGTGGGAGGGGCTTTACGTCAATGCAGTCTCTGATAAGACAATCAGCGGATGCCCTGGCGGTCACTTTAATTTGGTGAGGGTTGGTTTATAGGAAGACCTGAGTGAAAACTCTGTGTGTCAGCAGCATATGACTGATAAACATGTCCAATGCAGGTGAATTAATAAGGTGCATAATTAACTCTATAAAACTACAACTTTAATTTCCCTCATGCCTCCGTGTGACATGTTTGGGATAAACACTGGATGTGCTTGACATCGCTGCCCTCCCACTTCTGACTGGGTGACTTTGAGAAAGTAGGATGAGGAAAAAGAAGATGGAGTTTTCTGTCCTCGAGGAAAAGAAAATATGTCGAATTCCTCATGAGGTTTTTAGTTGTTTTTTTACACACCTACATGTTTCCCTTTTCCGGAAAACATTCTCTCGGTTGCGGTGGGGGAATCCAAATTTCAAAGATGCTTTTCTTTCCAGCTGTTGTTGGCAGGAGAGGCTGGAGTTCCCCCAAGAGGGAGGTCCAGGGAAGGGCTGGTTTAACTGTACATGCTGTAAAAGTGTAATTCAACATATATATGTCACAGTGGGTGGGTTTCCGCAGCCCACAACCTGCAAAATAACAGGGTCTGAACTTACAACACCCATGATCCCAGCGGATAGTGGGTGGTGCAGGTCTACGAAAGATCAACTGCGTGCACATGGTGCAGCTGCCAACAAAATCTTTTGAGCTCATCTGAGGAGTTCGAAAAAAATATAATAAAATAAAAAAAGTTGTGCATATAGTCAGGTAGTCTCTCTAGTGGAGAGACCAGAGCATGCAGGATAGCCTAAGTTGCCAATAAAGCTCAGAATAGTCAGTATGCAGAATAGTTAGTATGTCGGCACTGGGATACTGTAAAAAGATGGCGGCCCCCATAGAGAGGATCCGCTCCAGGTGTACATATACATTAAAGGGTTTATTTTGGAGTAACGTGAAAAGACCAAAAAGACAAATCAGGTGATTATACAGACGTAACAATGTCAGTAAATGATTTTTATCTACAGATAGAAGTGACAAAGAATTTACTTACACTCTGCACCTTTAATGTTTATCTTGACTAAGTGAATAATTGGCTGTTAAACATGCAATTGGCCCCACGTAACCATTGATTTAGAAATGTCCTGTAACAGGCAGCTACGTTTGGAAAATGAATCTTCTGTGTGTTTTGTTTTCCATGCAGGCCCCACCCACTAGTTTGGGAGCCATCATCTTTGCAGGAGAACGCTCCTAACCCTTTCTCAAAGTGTCAGGTAAAGTGCTGTGCCGGTTTGTTGCAAAGCTGAAATCATCTCACAGTATGGATCACCCACAGGGGCCGACTCTCATTCAGCAAACAGGGGACGAGCTCAAAACAAAGGAGGGGGAGCGAGAGAAGACAAATAGAGCCGAGGAAGGGAAAGTCCCCACTGAAAGGAAAATCAAGCAAAGGGGGAGGAGCAAGCAACAAGGGAAGGAAACCATACACAGCGGTCAACAAGTCAAACATGGCTGATGCAGCTTATTGCAAATTAAAGGTGCAGTGTGTAGGATTTTGGTCATATTTGGCACTTGTTACAAAATGTTACAAAACAAGTATTTCCTGACACTTTCATGAATTTATAATCACCTAAATGCATTGTTTTTTTCCCCATTGCCCTTGAATGAGTCCATTAATGTATATTTACATGAGTGGGTCCTCTCCACGGGGGCCGCCATGTTTTTACAGTAGTCCAGAGTGGATATTTTCTATTTTAATGACAAATGGTCTATATAGGTTCTCCTGCATGTAGGCTGGGGGTGAGGTGATGGATACAACACGCAACTTCACCTCTAGATGCCACCAAATCGTACACACTCCACCTTTAAGTGTCGGTGCTGCTGAGTGACCACAGGAGTATTTACCCCGGTTGTGAGTTGGCTCAGGGGTCTGTGCTCCCTGCCCTTCAGCAGCAGCAGCGGCACGGTGGTCCCACGGCGTTCCCGTTTGTTCGCCTCGCCTCGTTGTTTGGCCTCGTCCGCGGCACCTGTCAGACAATCAAAGGCGCAGGTTAATTTGACGTGAATGATGAAATTCCGACCGCAATCATCGCGGCCTGAGCGGGGTTTCGTGCAAAAGGCCTGGAGACAAAGAAACTGTTCCGTAACGCCCTCAATAATTCAAGTGCACCGGCAGCGGTTCATACCAAGAAGGGGAACCTGCAACAGGCGGAGTGGCTTCAGAAACACGACACGGCGCTAGTGAAGATTGTGCACTGTGCTGCTGGGGGGGGGGTAAAAGCTCACTCTGGTTCCTGTGAGGAGACGCGCTGTCCCCCACAGGGCCTCGGCAAGAGGGCCACAGACACAGACAGCATCAATAATAAATACATGCTCTCACAGAGCTTATAAAGGAACTTCATTATATGTCCAGACAGGAAGTGAGTTTGTATAAAACACAACAAGGAGGAGGATGAAAATATTTATTTTCACTATGCCGTCTTTCTTTGACTGCTTTGTTTGTTTATTTATTTTTTTTCCATTGAGTGTAGTAGGTCAGATACTTCCATGATATACAGTGCTCATGTTGTTTCTTGGTCTCTCTAACACACTGATTACTTTATTATTCTTTAAGCCTCTTACTTAAGAGAAATTGACATTTAAATTTGAACAGCAAACAAAGAAGACATTGGATGTTTGTCAAACTCATAGTTGTTGGAGGACAGTTTTGTTAAGATGATCTGATCCTTGACCTTTTTGCGTTATGTCTCATGTGTCAGCCTCTCAGTACCAGGCCCATTGACATGAAATGCCTCGGTAATCTCTATGATCAAATACCGAGTTGAAAAAATGTCTTTAAAAAATAAATCCCGAATTTCTACTCGTTTCTTGGTGCTTTTCCCGTCTGTGTTGACACCAGGTTGTGAGAAACAAAACCACAAATGGACAAGGGCAGAAGCATTTTCACAGTATATATATAAAAAATGTATGTACACATAGTAACGGACAAATGGTCCGGCTGACATGAACTGACCAATCAAACTAAAAGGTCAAAAAAACAAATCAAAACACTGATCGACTAAACCACCGATAGAGACAGGGACATAACTTCCTGTGAAGGGGATTACAAATGAAAAATGGTTCGTTTTAATTTGGTCGTGTGTATTTTCACGGCCAGCACCTTCTCTGCATGACATTCTGTGAAATCCAGGCTTCTCATATCATTGCAAATCTAACCACATACTACATATACACCACTGTGGTTGTACCCCTCAGACTGGAGCTTCAAGCAGAATGTGGGAATCACAGCCACAACTCCCTGTGCGCTGCCGGTGTCTCTCCCAGCCATTCTCCCAACACAGCAGCAGCTCCCACGGTCTCAGCGAGCATGTCTGCGCTGTAGCGGGCCCAGCAGGCTTCCTGTGAAGCCCAATAAATGTTACAAAAACCCAGAGAGGAGCCGAGGAAGAAGACACCGAGGAGGTGTACGAGGGAAGAGGTTGTTTGAGGTGACGGCACTCCTGCTGCCGACAACACTGCCGAGTTATCGAGCCTCTTGTTTACTATGCCGCCGCGGTCCAGGCCGGCTCCCTAATCCTCCAGAGACTGACACATACAAAGCATCATTGTCTGCGTGTGCATGTGTGTCATCATGCAGGGTACAATGGGAGTTCAGTGGTAAACCCAGCAGCAGCAGCAGCAGCGATGGAAGTACTAAAGCAATACTACACATTTTGTTTACGCTTCCCTCTGCCTGGATATGTCTTCATTTCTTAGGCGCTGTGATGTCGCTTTTCTTTGAAGATGAAATCCAGTGCCACCGCCACTGCATTTCTTGCAACTTCAAACAGCCAGTGAAGGCGGTTTGCCCTGTGCTCTCAGCGTGGCCCAGGCTCTCCACTTATCCGCAGTGCATAATAAGCTAACAAGGGCATAAAAGGGACCTCCTACACTTAATGGGGTATTTGAACATGTGCCGACGCTGGTTTGTTGGTTTTAGTGGCACATGAAAACCGCGTTCGACAGACGGAGCAGCATGACTGAGACCACGGGCTGTGGCTAAAGTGTCATTAAAAAGAAGCTGTAAAAGGAAAAGTGAGGCAGACATCTTGTTAATAAAAGACTTCTGCACTTCCAATGGTGTCCTTCACCACTTCATTTAGATCGCTCAGATACCAAATGAGCCCAGGCTAATTAAACCAAAGCGATTCAGGGAGGAGACGGGTTCTGAAAACAAACTAGCCCAGAAGATGTGTCGCCCCAACCACATCAGAGGCGGAAGGCTGTTTATAGCTGCCTTGAAAAGCCACAGTTGTTTGTTCACACGGAAAGTAATGAGACAGTAATATGGAAGACTTGAGAGCAAAGTTCAAATCCAGCATAATCTCTTATCCCTGGCATGAAATGGGCAAAAGTTGTTCCACGAGTTGCAGACATGCAATGAACATCGTGCATATCAGGGCAGCACCAAACAACTATTCATATAACATCTGTAAAGGATTGTTTTTCCATTAATTGATCAATTAAAAACATGGTTGGTTTTAGCCAATTTGAAAAACAACACGTATCATTTGCTTTCAGTGAAATGCAAAAAATGAAGAGATGAACTTTATATGCTCCAAAAAAAAAAGAAAGAAAATACACATCCAAATTGTGCACAGCTGATTAATTAGCAATTACAAATTTAATAAGCGACCATTAAAGTAAATAACCACAGATGTGAGAACAGATGTGATGCATCAAACAAGTGACAGATGTGAAATAGAAAAATACAAACATCACATGATCAAAAAGGAGCAATTCACTTCCTATACAGTTTCAAGGACGTCAACTTGAACTGAAAATGTAACCCAAGTGCTTTTGTAGATAAGAGCCAAGTCCAGTGCTGATGTACGATAAACAAAAAACACATGAGTGTTGTCATTTCCACCCACATCCTCTTTCTTTCAATAGTCCCAGATCACTGAACCCTTTACTGAGTAAATCCTTTGAGTATGTGTGTGTTTATGCCTAAGTATTAACTTGGATGCAGATTAAAGTTCGCGAGCAACATCCGTCACTGCTCCCCCCAAAAACCTGTCATTGCCATAACCCAAAAACAGTCCTGACTTCAGTCCGCAGAGACGTATGACGTCGTTCATGTTCACTCTCATGGGCCTCTGCCACTTTGGGAATCTTTGAAATTCAAACTGGGTTAGTCCCATATGTTTTCTGGAGAGCGCCTTGATTGCGGAGCCAACCACAGCCGAGTCCCCATATTGGGGCGCAAGGGAGCGTCTGCTGTGGGTCTTGCATCTAAAAACATACACTTGGCAGCCAAAGACATGGGTTCCCCCAATTTAACTTAATATAGCCTCACAAACCAACTCTCTTTTAAAGCCTTCACTATTTTGATGATCTAACAGGGAGGCTTTTTTTTTTTTCCCCTTCCCTCGATTTTAACATTCCATCTTGTGCTCGAGCGCCACTGCTAATTAACTGGTTGGTAATGTGGATTCAAACAGGACCCGAGGTTGGCTTCACTCAGCAGGGAAATGACACAACAATATAAACAAACGCAGAGAGCCCCAATTACTTCTGTCAAATGGAGGGCACAGTTAAACGAGGTACAACCCCCCCCCCCTTCCCCCTCAACCTCATTATTCATACAGTATGTTACCTGCTGCATCACAGAGATTTCCTCAGGTTGTTCACACTCATTTGCATATTCCTTTAGTGGGAGAACATACAGCCGACATGTCGTGATTAAAGCCCGCAAACTGTGAGCACTTTGAAAGGCGCATTTGTGCAGCGTCATCTGCATTCCTTTTCATCCGCTACAGAATACGCTGCTTGGCATTCACACCTTAATGCTGCGTCTGCTCAATCAGCAATGTGAACGCCGAGAGTCCCGCTCTTCAGATGCACTGGAGAATAAAAGGACGTGAGCAAGGTTAAAGCTGTCGGAAGAAGGACGGGTTCATCTACAGGCGAGAGAGAGGACTTCACCTTACGGTGGTACAGTGCAACCCCCTGCTCTACTATTATCAGTAAATTATATTTGGTCAACATCATGTATATTTCATTGAAGAAATAAATGACTGTTGATGTCAATATGCTAATGAAGACTTAGGGGTTAAACTTTTTCAGTCTTCACTGAACCTTTGCACCGAGACGGCACCGAACTAATTCTCACCGTGTCAAAGGGGTTATCGGTGTTTTTAAGACACGTGGAGGCAGCAACTTCTACAACTCCAACTAATGGTGTAACGTAACATACTACAAAGTATTTTGTTCAAGGTGTACGTACGTACTCTTTGTGTAAAAAATACAAGAAAGTTGGGTCATGTCGAGTTGAGGTTTGTTGAACTATGATGGACTAAAATTTCACCTAGACACTAAAACATAATAATTTCCATGTATCATGAGATCAATTGTTTCCAAACCGCTACATTTACAATTTTTAACAGTTTAAAACATATTTGACTATTTAATCCCATGAAATCTCTGTTAACATTTCTTTAATTACGGGATAAATTGGCCTCTTGATTGAAAGCTGTTCACCAAGGACCAAGAAAATGTTTTAGAGCTTGGTTTTGAAATATTGACCATTCATTCATCGAGTGTTTGGCCTCTTTGCTTTGAAATGAAATGCCTGTCCCATCATCAAGATTGGTGCAGAATACATGAATTGATCAAAACAGCCAGTAACAGGAGACAATAGGAGAAATAGTTGAAGTGTTGTTGGTTTCCGAGTAAACAAACGTCATCAAATACTGATATCTAAGCTCTGGTTTATTGTGCAGCATAAAGCCAGATGACCTTCTGTAAAACCACGTTTACTCTTAATTACACAGTCCAGGTTTGAACAGCTTTCAGCTAAGGTCAAATGTAAATGCAGTCAAACACAGCAGGGCCTCCTGGGACGTGACTTTTCAGTTATTTCAAAAAAATAAATAAATTAAAGACCCAAAATAAAACCAGATCAAAAGGATGAGAATCATGATTATGGATTCAATGATAGTGAGAATTTAATGTTCCAATACCTGCATTGCAGCTGCCTAACTACACCCCCCTCCCCTCCCCCCAGTCTGCAATCAAATTCCCAAGATGTATCTATGGATGTCCTGAAAAGGTGAATGTCTGCCAGCAGTGATTCAGTGTAATAGCCTTTAAGCAAAGACAAGAAAGATGAAAGATAAATTACTTTGAAAAAGTGCTGACAAGCTTCGCACAGCAGAGGTGACCCTGACCCAAACCGTTGAAGCTGGAGATTGTGTCCCATTTTTGGTGGGACCCCAATATTTGGACACTTCATATTGGTCCCCCAGTGATAAGGTGACACCACAGCACAGCTGTGAAAGATTTGATATAATAACTGTGGACTGGATATTTTGGGGCTTTTGCTTTTTAAGACAAAAATAGAGAAACCTGACAATACAATATAGCTCTGCATTGTTTGCATGCTTTTGGTTTACCTTTTGCTCATTCAAATGAACAAAAAAATTAAAAGCACAAATACAGAATTCACTTAAGTCTTGTTGATTGTAGGGTTACTGATTATTTAAAAATGTGTATACTGACATTTACATGAGTATATATGAACTGACAACAATGTTTTTCAAATAACTTGGACTAGTCTTGAAATTGGGAGGTTACTACCTCTTGTTTTCAATGACTCAATTACTGTCATTTTATGATGACACTCAAGGCTAAAGTTGGTTAGTCCGATTGAACAGGAGTCGGATGGATAAAACAACACAATTATGGGATGGTCCTTTATTGAAATATCTCTTACCTAAAATAATTAATGTTTCACAATCAAAATAAATGTTCAGCTGTTTCAAGTTTTCAATGAAGACATTGAAAGCCATTATAATCTGAGAAAGATGTCTCCAATAAGGGTAAATGACATTAATAAATACCACTCTCTGTAACTCTAACCTGCAGATTTCAGACATTGTAGAACACATACTGAGAACAGCAGGTCTTTATGCACCTTACACACTCCCTGCGGCTGCATGTGGGAAAGAGTAGAATTAGAAGAAAGACAGTACAAGACGAGAAGAGCTCAGAGCTCTGATCAACCCAAGATCTTAGTGTCTTTGCTATTTTCATTCTACAGATGCCCCAGGTTCTAAACTCTCACCTAAGAAATCCGAGGATTAAAAGATGCTTAAAAGGTTCTCATCTTTTAGGTCGAAGAGAAAAAAAAGAGCTTAGCGATAACATCAGTGGATGTACTGTACACAGTACATCTCAAATTACCATAGTTGTGCAACTGATGTCAGCAGTGGTCCAAAGCTTATACAAGAGACCTAATTTACTCATTTTGGAGTCATACACTCTAGTTAGTACCAGTGGCAGTTTCCTCATGCAGTCCACAGCTCAATTCAACGAGTCACCACTGATCCCTCCAACAATATTGATTCAACCACCCCAGAGATGGTGTTTTCAGCCCTCTCGGTCTATTTGGTCACAGATTTCCAAGGAGCTTGCTAGTAAGACACAATAGGACTCAACTATCCGATTAAATATTGCTGCAAATCCAGGATTTATTCTTGCTCCTCCATTTCACAATGCAATTTGGGATATTATTAATACTTCCAACTGTAATAATTAAACTGGAAACGTGCTATCTATGTGAAATTTGGTGCAGATTAGTGCAGTGGTCTGTTGGGGCCAACGAGGGCCATACTGCTTCATACATGGTAATGCTTCCTCGCTGCTTGGGAGAGAATGGTACAAATATCGCTTCTGAAATGTCATTAATTTAGAAAAATACATCCTACTGGGCATTAATGTATTTCTCTACAGTTGCAGAGGCATGTGGCGGCGTAATCTGCCCACAAATTGGAAATAAAAAGCATCACGGAGCATATTCAAAGTGCCCTTAGAGAAAAGTACCGTGCAATGTATCCAATTTAGAATTTCCTTTTCTTTTAGGACCAAGAACCTGTTATTTATTCACTACTTAAAGGCTGATTCTATTGTCTTGGGTTTCTCTTTTCTTATTGTTTTGTTCCTGTAACCCACTGTTATTCTTAACCACCACAAAGAAAACAAGGCTATGGACATTGTGGTTTTAATCGCATTGATTTTTAATGAGCCATGACGACTGCAGCTCTGCTTTATATTGGCTTTCAATCATAGAATTAATACAGTAGTTCATCCATTCATGCTTCACCTACACTGAGCCCTCAGACACAAAGAGGCTGCAACAAAGGGAATGGTGAATGAGGCGGCTCTGTCACTGAGTCGGGCTCATGACGATCTCATCAGCGCCATCCCTGAAAGTCAGATTGGTGTTTTATGGCAAGATCAAAATATGAGAGGCAGCAGTGAAGCTGTGCTGACATTAATGGAATTGGAGGAGAAGTGAAGGAAGAAGGAAGTGTCACCCAGAGAAATAGAAATATAATCTTTAGGACTGTTTGGGGGCTGTCAGAGTAAGACTCGCGGCAGAGTGGATCTGCACCTGGGGTTTCCTTAATTCTTTCCTCCAGCACATGAAATACACCAGTTTACAGTTGAGTGGTGTCCTGAAAGAACCTGTGAAAACACTGCTGCACATTGCTCTATGCGATTTTGATGATCTCAGACAAATAAAAGCCGAGAAGCAACTGAAAAGAGGAGACTCCTCCAACGGGTCTAATATATTTCAAAAAATGAAGCATCCAGTGAAACATATACATGCTTCTTTTTTCTCAGCAAAGAGTGGTGGATGTATTTTTCATCTCCACGTTTCATCTGGAGCAGCGTAATGAAGCGGCCTGCACAAACAACACGGTGTCATGTTGTTCCCCATTCATGTTCTTCAGCAATGAGATAGAAATTACTGCATATTCACTGACACAAGACACTGGCCCGGGCTGTAATTTTCAGACACTTCAATGTTCAAAGGCAAACTGAAGTGCCTCTTCACTTCACTAATGTTATTACATATTTGGGAGATTGATGAGGAGACCGAAGCAGAGGGAATAGATGAGGACATTATTCTTCTGCCTGACTATGGGAAGCATTTTTAGTTTTCAGGCTTTGTCTCATTTTGGTAATTTTCTCAATTTTTTTAAGATACCTTTCTTGAATGGTGTGTTTGGTGGCTGGACTTAAGTGGCAATTGCAGACTTTAATGGACTGATACGCAGTTACCTATTGTGTTTCATAGCAGCCTTTTTACCCATCAGGCAACTCCAGAGGGAAAGTCACACGATCGCTAATTTGATAAGAGTGATTCATCTCCTGGGCACCGCTCATGTGTACCAAATTTTATGTAAATTGAATTAAAGATTGTCTGGGAATTCCAACTAAACAAGAACGGCACTTAGTATAAAGTAACGTCAGCCTTACTTTAGTTCAGGAGTCACATACGTACACCCCACTTTGATCTCGAGTGGGCTGGACCAGTAAAATCACAGCATAATAACCTATAAACAAATCCAAATACCATCTGTTCACAAGACATTCTGATCAACCTCCAGCAAGAACAGTCTCCTAAGGACTACTTTGATTTGTATTGTTACAGTTAAATGTCTTTCCTATAAATTTGTATTCATTGTAAAGTCACTTTTATGGGCCGAATAGGACCTTCCGGTGGACCGGTTTTGGCCCACGGGCTTAACGTTTGACCTCAATCAAAGTTCAGTGGATGCCCTAAAGGTACAGAGTGAAGGAGAATCTATGGTAGCCTTCAGTTATCATTGAAAGTCAGTAATTAATAGTAAAGAAGGTTCATCCTCTGGTGACCAGGATCACATTGATAAATCCTCCACGTATTTGAAGTTGTGAACCAAGAGACAGGGTAGCCAAAAGCAATTCCGCTATTTTATTTAAGAGAACATTTCAACATTCAACATCCGCACTCTGTTAAAAGTAAAACAATGATTCAGTACTTCTTCCTATGGCTGCACTCTGATTCAACCGCCATGGGTCTGAGTACATTAGGGCAGAGAGGAACTTCTTGGCTGTATAAAGCTGTCCACATCAAGAGACAGCTTATTATTCACAGTAGGTGAGACCAGCTGGAGAAACTCAAAGAAACAAAAAAAGGCTTTAGCAGAAATTGGGAATTTTAGCACACCCTTGTTGCCTCATTTCATCAATCCCTCCCTAATCAACCTTATCGCTGACTTTCCTCAGTGATGACATACAGGGGTAATTAACACTTAACTTGAGAACATGTTAATCCTGAATGTGGAAACCACTAACCCAAATCCATTCCAGGCATGTTATTGGCGTGAAAGAGTAAGCCGTGAGGTCAATGGCACACGGAGGGAGAATGGTAATAGGAGTCTTCTCTGGTTGGGGTGGGGTGGTTGAGATTTGCTCATGTCCTGCTCCTTTACCGAGGGAGCTACATTGGAAAAGCCCATTCCCATCTCGTCCTGAACAGATTTGGGCATTATGTCTCAGATCCCCGGGGATTTCGTTTTGCAGGATTTGGGGATTTATAGGAACTTATCGCACATGCTGGGTCACATAGCAGCCATTAATGAGAGAGACGCGCTACAACCAATATGGATTTATAGGCAAGCCAATAGCATATATGTCTGAGAATAGCGATGTCAGTAGGTTCTGTCCCAACAAGTTGTGGTTGCCAGGAAGAAATAATATGGACACTCATGGTCCTCATGACGGATCTTATTGACTTTTTCCACCGCTGAATGGATGCGTGGATAATGTTTCATCTGCCTCCATCACCCGTGGTTGGATGCATAACAGGTAAAGTTACCATGCCCAACTAAGACAATGACAATTGTGAATGCCTGCATTATTTTCATTGTGAACATGTTAGCATGCTACTATTAGCATTCAGCATCACCATCACTAAACACAGCATCCACCTCAATGATGTACCATCTAGCGCTATAACTAACAACTCTTTTGATAATTATTTTTTTTTGTTATTTATTGGTTTAAACATGTTGCTTGTAATCATGTCCAGGAATTTGTCTGAACAAGTTTTAAGTTTGGAAATGTTGTACTGCAGAACTTGTATATTAAAACACAATAACTGCATAGGTCAGGAAAAGAGTGCAAACATATTTTCCAACAGTGTACTTTTGTGCATATAAACTGCCACCCCCAATGTTTTTAAACTGAACAGATCAAAAGTAGCAAACAATTATTAATTATTTGATGAGTTATTGAATCATTGACATATTCACTTTTTATACTCTTTATACACAAAATCCAGACTAAAACCACCAAAAGCCACAGGTTTTGTATTTGTCTGGACAAAACATAAAAGCCAGTAAATACAGGCCCATACACACACACACCCAAAACATGTACTCCCACACACTAGCATTTAAGGATCAAGAGGTCCCAAATTGCTGCAGGCCCCGCACAAGCAACCTCTGCCTCACGGGTCTTTTTTCTCAAAAGGTGTTCACTTGATATGATTCTCTGTGAAAAACAGCCTTTATTCCCTCCATCAAAAGCTTCCATAAACCATAAAGACTGATGGATTAAGGGCACGGCTCGACTGCAGTCAACAATGCCTCACGGTAAATACTCCGACACAGAGGTGCAATGACCTTTCGGTTGTGAAACCATTGATGTAGGGTGACCCCGGTGCTTCAGCCCTGCTGTGCAGCTGCGAGTGTCAAATCCAAATCATCTTGTTGCATCAGCCCTCTTGCTTGTTCTCTCCTCACTCTCACCCAAGTGAATCCTAATATTTCTTTAGAATGGTGCCTTGTCAAAGAGAAACAAGCGGTCACCACTCTCAAGAATTCCAATGTCTCTCCTGTGTTAGCCAAAATACGCCCTATTTATCCTGCTCCACCTGAAGCCTCTCATTTATTATAGATGTGAGAACTGAGGACTGCATGTGCGCAAATCAAATATCTGCCTCAATTTTTTGCACGGCAGCATAAATATTAACAGCATGCTGTTCTCAGATAAGTTGTGACAGCAGAGACTCCCCATTCCCTTCCTGCTCTGCATCTATTCATTATTCCTTTCTCTGGCACCTCACGCCAACGAGAAAAAGCAATATTTTTTCCTTCATCTTAGAGAAAATTGACTGTCCCACAAAAATATCAGTGCTTCACAGGAAGTGTGACACATTCAATCACTGTGGTAAATGGATGAGAGGGGAGGGGAGGGTGTCCGCCTTCGCACCTGTCTCTGCATCTCTTTTTGTTCTCCGAGGGATGATGCAGAGTGGGCGAGAGGAAATCGCCCACCTGATTCCATCATACCACACACAGACTTGTGTCTGACTCGGCTCTGTGATCGGTGGCCGCTACATTCCCCCTCACACACGAGCTCAAGAAAATGGGTCTTGATATGTCTCTGTTTCTCTTTCACATATCAGGAATGCAGCATGAGATGGTCCAGATCAGATGTTCTCATAACCGCAGAAGAATAGCCATACTGGCAAGTGGTGCGACCTGGAAAGAGCATTCAGCATGGATATCAACAGACAATAGACCAAATCACCAAAAGCTCTCGACTCCTGTTGTCTATCCAAGTTGATATCTTTGTTGGCATCTTCTTATGGTAGTATTCCCTTGAAATCAAGTGATACTACATTTTCCAGATATTCCAGGTTTCCGATGCTGTCCTCAAGTTAAAATGCCTTGTCAGCAGTTTTCAGGCATGTCTTCCAGAGGATCACTGGATTATTGGACCTGGAGCTTTCTACATAGTTTGCCATTCACACATGCACCGTGCAATGAGAGGTTCTTAGTTAAGACACATTTGCAACAGGCACAAATAATTGAGAAGATCTGCTGTTGATCTGATTTTCAGACAGAAGGCAGCACCGGCAAATGAGAAGAGCAGTAGCAAACAGGATGTGATATATAAATTACACACCGGTAATGGAAGTTTTTTTTTATTTTTTACTGCTGTTGTCCCAGCCTCCTGCCTCTGTATTTCAGCATTGGTCCTTATTGGCAGAACCTTTCGGATCTTATCGACTTTCCATGTGCACGTCAACAAGTATATGGTTCACTTCTTTTAATTGATTAATTAATTTAATCACTTCTGATTTTGGTGTTCTTCACATGCAAAGTCCAGAGGCTGCTATTTGGCCATTGGTTCCATTCATGCACCACATTCAAAAGCTAATCAAGAGGACCTCTTCCCTTTAACCTGTCAATCACAATCATTGGGAACAACTCTGAGCATAATCCCGAGTGGTTGTTTCTGAAATAATCACACAACAGTGTAAACCTCCGCAGCCATCCCATAACATCGATTCGTCTTTTATATCCATGATCCCGTCATCCTCGGGCGGAGCGGCACATTGAAGAGAAGCTAAATCATACTGATGGCCATAATGACCAGTGGTGCTTCACAGAGGGAGACATTTCTAACTGCGTCTGTTGTTCCCCTGTTGCCAACAAATCAATGCTAGACGTCCTCAAAATGTCAAACAGACTGTCACCCCGGGGGTTTGAAAGACAGACCGGAGAGAGGTTCTGTCCTAAATGGCTTTATCAGGGAGTTGTTTTAAACTCGGCTATAAATCCGACACAGGACGATTCTGAGTTACATAGCAGGAAACCATGCTGACAGGTTGGTGATGTTCCTGAGAGAGCAGGAGACAAATGTTAGCAATGTCTCAAGGAACTCAGGGAAGGTTTGATTCTCCTCTCAGCCAGTTTGTTTAGACAATGCAGACATTCTAATCTTTCTAATTAATTCTGTCTGATGCTGCCGTCTGACCAGGCGATATCCTTAAATCAAATCCAGGTCAATTGCCTCCGTCTGTAATTATTTATCGAGTTTCCTCTGCCTCGCAAAAAAAGATCAGATTCTTTGAAGAGCAGCTGATATGCAGAGGAGAGACAAAGGCTAAATCCACGCTAATACCTCTTGCATGCATGGAGCCCAATTTAGCATTTAACCCAATTCCTGTGTTCTGTTTTACTGTAGATAGGTAATAATGTTTTAAAGATAAGTCCCCCACCCCAGGGTCTCAACTGAAATGTATCAAATGACATTGATGACAGGAAATCCAAAGCTTTTTTCAAGACTGACCTTCGGAGACAGTTCCAAGCTACTGTCAATCAAATTTAAGAAAACCCAGGCCTCAGTGTCCGTCACTCTGGGAAACGTAACCAAGGCAGGCTTCAGTTTTATGAAATGCAAGAGGTACATCCCAGGGCTACACCCTGACTGCAATTGGGAAGCCTATTTCCTGATACCATGAGGATGCCTAGTGTATATGAATGTTCATGTCATGTGCATGAGATGTGTTGAAGTAGAGCTTACGTCTGATAAAGAGCTGACATGCTTGCTTGGATGAGGACAACAGCATTTTAAAACTAAGACGTATTAGCATGGATGATGCCAAAGAGGGACAGGCAAACCGCCACAAGCAGAGACCAATCACAGATTTGCTTACACACATTTATCAGCCTTGTTGTAAAAGTTTAGAAAGCTATTAGAGGCCTTGGGGGGAGACAAAACTTCATTTTATGATTCATCAGTCAAATACGCTCAATAGTCCAGTCTCATGCTGGTTGAGGTTTTCTGTCATCAGATAATCCTGGAATTATTGGAAACTGCCAATAGCTGATTTGATGGTGGGGGGGGGGGGTCAAAGCTTGCAAATGTGAAATTTTATTCACAATCACAAAAATGAAAAAAGGAGGGAGGATCAGAAACCTACAATATACTTGGTTAATCCAGTAGAGATAACACGCTGGGCATAACCAAATTGCAACTACAAAAACAAATATGAAAATAAACAGATAAGCATGAAAAATATCATCTTGAAATGGAGCTTTTGGGCCAATATCATGAACTTGCATCACGGGTGCATTTATAAAATGTTTCCCAATGAGGCCGATCCCTGCTCCTATCCTTGAATAATGAAGTAACATAAGGCAGATATCTTGATGATTGGTCAGCAGTGCGGCTCCCTGCTTCGAGGCTGCGTTGGACATACTCATAGTGACACTTTCAAAACCCTCCCAGTCATTTTAATCTGATGCATCACTTACTTCACTTACTGCTAACACAACACAATTTTTGAACCTTATCCAGATAATGAATTGCAAGCGAGCCCTGGCACACCTAAAGTCTGCTGGCACCGGAGGACTGCATGTCACTCAGCTCCGGTCTATCCATGGCTGCCAGCTTTGGAGTTTGCGAGCGTGCAAAGTTGGGGCTGAGCGAGCGAGAGCGTGTTTCAGTGAGCGACACTCATGCTAACTTTGGGCAAGCATCGGATCAAGGCACCGGCCCAAGCGCGGCGGATCCTGGCACGGCATTCCCACACAAATCGGACTAAAGTCAGGCGACCAGTAGTGGCGGATTTAGGCCACGACTGAGCCAAGCGATACTTGGCTGTACACCCGACATATACCCTGGGCTGCTTACTCTCACTAAATGCCTGATCCATCTTTCGGCAATGATTCTACTAAATTTATGACTTCAATATTAGGGCAAAGGTCCTTCATATATTTTCATTAAAAAGTTTCCAATCTGAAGCTCATCGACTGGATGACACCGTCTTCCAAAACATAAACATAACGTTTGGCTCATTTGTTGGGTTATGGGTAAGGTAAGATCAGGGGGGTGAGATAAGTTATGGCTTATATCAGCAAATATTGTAGTAAATGTTAAAAAAATCAACTACAGATCCCTGCCAAATGCAACTTTATAGATCCTCTATAAGCAACTCACCTAAATTCCTACAGTGTTACTCTCCAAACAAGACTCATACTTTTGACAGTTGAAAGGAGAATTTATAACCTGAACATAAACATATGGCATTTTTGGACTTTTGTTGAAATGACTGCTGTGAGCATTATTTGTGAAAGATAGTCCACAGTTAGAATCCCTGTTAATGTAATCATTTAAAAGCAGATGTTTTTATTGCACACCATTTTTCGTCAGTACTTTTGTGTCTTGCATGTTGTACCAATCCATTCTGCAAAGTTTAGATTGAGACCGAGAGCAGAAATACAGCTTGAGCAAATATGCCTTGTAGGGATGACTTCTTTATCTACAGTTCGTGTTATCTCATATAAAAAATATTTTAAAATTCTATCGTTTATCTATTCATAGATAAACAGGTCCAAACAAAATTTCAGAATAAGCCGGTGAGATACTGAGTGTGGTCTACACGCCGAGGTGGATGGAGACGATGGCAAACCTTTTCAGAAAGAGGCTGGAGTCGATATCCTGCTGACATCAAAGAGCTGCTCCATACAGCCCCATTTCAACATTCACACTCACCCATAAAACTATTTTTACATGCTGCATTCATATATCAGCCGAGCCTCTGAGTGAGCGCTTTAATGACCCCGCGCTGAGATGATGCGAGTGGTAAACAAAACCTCAACTACAGTTTTCCACCTGTGCATCAGTAGGGGAGACCTTCAGAGGAACTTGGCCAAAAAACTGTGTTAAAACTCGTTTCGAAGCACCCTGACGTTAAAGAGTTGAAGTGAAACAGGAGGTCAATTTTTGGACTTTCCAAAGAACATAAGAGAAGCTACGGCAAATCAAAAAGTGTTTAGTTCGTCAGTTCAGGGCTCCTGTAAAAACACAGCTGCCTCTGTGGAAAGGACAGTCTTCTGATATAAATGTAGGTGTTCATTCACATAATTAGACACTATTCTATGTCTTCAGTAGCTAAATTCTGCCAAATGGACCTTAAAGAAGGCGCAACGCATTTACAGTCATGATCTAACATTAAAAATAAAAATTTTAAAAAAGGTACAGTGTGCAAGATTTACTCTACTATACTTTTCTTTATTTGAAATTAGAAAATAGTTTGGCTCAGCCTGGGACCTTGGTGCATTCATTTTATTCCATCACATGAGATAGCATGTGTAGTCTAACAATAAAAGAATCTTGAATCTAATGGAAAACATCTCACTAAATTTTGCACACTGGACCTTTAAACATACACTCATGAGGATACCAGCCAACAGTGCTGTTGAGAATCGGTCTTGTTTCAGTATTAAACTTCACACCAGAAGAACTTGTACTTGAATCATCTGAGATTATGAGACGGTTTTAATCCGTTTGATATTTGGAGTTTGGTGCAGCTTCACTTGCCAACTTTTCCGAGTCATTTTTTGTCTTATTACTACAACACACACCCATAGAAAATACAACCAAACATTTGTATCGTGTTGCGTGTTCTGTCCCTAACAGACAATACTCTGTTATCAGAGACTGATTCTGCAGATTAAATTTAGCAGCTGCATAAAAATAACATCCGGTTTGTGTTGACAACCTAAAGCTGTATCCTCCTCCATGACAAACTCATCCGTCCATCCAAACAGAAGACTGACTTCCCTTTATTGTTCTAGCAGAAATAAGGGAGACAGGCTCTTCTTCCTTTCTGTCTGTCTGCCTCTAGAGTGAAATCCACGGCACGATAATCCTTCAAAGCAGAGAAATCACAGTCTGATCTACTGGGGTGGCAGATGTCACTACTTAAAAAATACCTTGCCACTGGAGTTTTGGACAGTATCATCCAATAAGAGGAGATGACAAGTATCGGTAGGTAACAAATTTGCAGGAGTTGTGCCCGAATGTCCGGACTCGAGTCGACAGATACTTGGTTTTCAGAGCCGATCAATTAATACTAGTAAATAAGATAACGATGATTTGGATATTCACATCAGTCAACTTGACAGCCTTTAGTCTCTTATCGAATCGCTCTTGAATATTTTCTCTTTGTTGAAATGATCATCTTGCTTTAAGTATTGGCTACAGTGCCCCCCTAAGGTTTCTGGTGGTACTGCTCCAACTTATCCTTTTTCATCCATATCCATAAACTTTCAATAAATGTACAAGCGTATCAAGAAAATAAACCATAGGATAAACAACATTTTCTGTTGATTTCCATACAAGTCTCTATATAGTCAGGACACAAACGTACCAGATTTGTATTACAATGTCGAAAGTCGGGGTCTAACAGTATGGGATTTTTGGGGCCGATACCAATTATTATTACTTCCCATGAGAAGGAGAGACGCCGCTGCTGTGGAGCCAAAGTAGCAATTTCTTTCAATATTATAGAATCAATACACAGGTCTGAAAACAAGTGAATGCAGTCACCAATAATGGTGCCATTGGCTCTTTAGGTTCCACCACATGAGCAGTTTGTGTGCTTTTGTTTACTAAACTGAACAAATGGTAGAATGTTAAATAGCATATTATTCCTATTCCTCTAATCCTACATGATTGGAAGCCCTGTAAAAGGGAGCTATGGGAGACACAAAAGGTGAGACATGGGTTTTATCCCAGTGAAATGGGGAGCAGGAGAGCTGGCACAGTGTGATGCTGGAGCAGTGAGAGGACACAGGCTTGGTAACGGAGCGATTACACCCAGCTGCCTCAGCAGCCCCTGCAGCAGGCAGCGGCTCCCTCCGGCCCTGGCAGCTTTCTCTGCAGCCTCTCCCATTCCTCACCATAAACAATGACTGCTGATGACTTTTGTTGTGTAAAATCTGTGGGTTGGTTTTGCCAGCTTGCACTGGTAGAAATGCAGTACATCCACAAACAGATAGACAGATCTAAGCTGGGACGCTGTGATGAAGAGCGCCGTTGAATAATCCTGACTTTATCTTTGATTGTCTTTGGACCAAAATGAAACTGGCTGAACTTAAATTGCCTGTAGCGAGTCAAAATCTCTGGACCTGCTCGCTCTGCATACCTACCCGCAGTTTTTCACATCAGTCATCTAAGTGCAGAGTAAATGAGGTACCCAGCTTAAAAAAAGCACTAAAAAGCACCAGAACTAAAAGCCACATTTAGAGTTCAGAAATGTCACTTTCACCATATTTAAAATGGAAGATTGGAATAAAAAGGACTTTTGCCGTTTGATCGGCACAAATGAAGAAACATTGAACTCACTGGTTTGTATGCAACGTGTTTGTGGGTGGTGTTTTTATATGATAAATTAAATTTACATCTAAATTGTCATTATTACATCATCACTGACATGTATTCTTTCTCCCTCATGCCGTCTTCACGTATACAAATAAAAGTCATTTAACCTACGTAATCATCACTTTCCATGTTCATCGTTTACGTTAGCATGCTTTTTAAACAATATATCCACAAGGGGGCAGTGCCTATATATATATATATATATAGTGTGGATTTCTGCAGTTTGTTGCCAGCTTGCAAATTCTATCCTTGTGTCTTTATCGTGAGCTATTGACAACACTGCCCACCCACGACTTCCAGTGGTACTGCTCACTTATGGTTTTCTTCTTTGCTCTACAATAACTGTCAGATGACATTAATAAAAATACACATATGAAAGCAGGGTACAAACAAGAGTCCAAATGATTTACTGTCAAATCAGCATTAATAAGCTCTAAACTATTGTTTTTTGGAGTGTTTTTTAGGGTCGAAGTTTTATATTGCAAACTATACTGATGACTGAATTTGGTCTGACAAGTGTCTGTTTTTGATGATATATAAATTCAACTGACATTGACATACATCTATGAACAAGGTGTCTTTGCTTATGGTCAGTAATAATCACATTGCCTGTTCATGGAAAAATAAAAAGGGTTCAATATATATTGATATACTTGTGTATTGGTGATTACTCATCAGTACATATGATAATTTTCTCATCATACAGGGCAACTGACCATGAAATCCTCTTATGAAGAACAGGAATGAGTCATTTAACTTGGCAGCACTGACGCATATCATTCATAAGAGCTGGTCTATGAATATTCATACATTTTTTTTCAAAAAAATGGAAACTTCACAGAAACAAACCCCTTTAGAAAATCATGTTCATTTGACCACACTGCCACTCCGCATGTACAGAATTACATGTCAATAGAGAAACCAGTCAAAATCAATGAAATGAAAATAGTTGCCTTTGGTGTCACTCACCTTCCTGGGTGTGGGGGACCGAGCTGTCAGCGTGTTCCGTGGCCGTGGACAGGCTCCAGAGGCGAAGGGACCAGAGGACCAGGAAGGCAAAGTTCCTCCGCCGCCTCCAGCCTCTCATGGTGGCGGAGGTGAACGGACTGACTCGGCGTAATTCAAAGCACCGGTGCCGCGGGAAACTTTACAGGGGGAAAGAGTCGATAATAACAAACCCCAACAGAACCGGGATCCTCCACCTCCAGTCAACCGGGAAGCGACGGAGCTGTCACTCCGCTGTCAGAAAGTTTCCCCCGCCGCTACACCGGAGGACGCGTGACCGGGGAGTATCCCACCACCCGGGGGGACGCCGGCAAAAGCATGCGTC
Organism: Chascanopsetta lugubris; assembly: GCA_016785325.1. Classification (NCBI taxonomy): domain Eukaryota; kingdom Metazoa; phylum Chordata; class Actinopteri; order Pleuronectiformes; family Bothidae; genus Chascanopsetta; species Chascanopsetta lugubris. The sequence goes on from JAFBJT010109221.1 coordinate 53,758, forward strand.
GAACGGCGGGGTTGGCAAGCGGAAGTGTCGCTGGTCGTGGTGGTGGTGGTGGAGCGGAAAGACAGAGTGAGGGAGGATGAGGAGAAGGGGAAGAAGTGGATGAGGTCTCCACCATCCTCTGCTCTCGTACCACAGCAGCAGCCACGCTGAGCCATGTGCGCCTCTCACCGCGCTGGGCCCTAACGCTCGTCGAGTTCCTGTTAGTCTCTCCTCTTCTTTACAGTGGGTTTAAGATGTAAACAAATCTATGACTTTAAATACAAACTCTAACGCATGTAAACTGGTTCATAATCCAATTAAATCCGATGGTTCAATAAGGTAAACGGTGCAAACGTGCCAAAGAGGCCTGAGGACTTCTTCCTTGTTGGGATACTCCATTTCCACAACTTCCGGTTTATATGGGCGGCGCTCACGAGGTCAACCCGGATCTATAATGGCTTCTAAAGGTCAAAGGTTCAATGAATTAATCTCAATTTCTTTCGGCAGAATTTGAGTTAGTAATATTGTTTGTTATACCTGGATTTTTGCATTCATTACCCTTGGAAGTAACTTTTTAGATGTATAACTGGAGTAGGGCCATACAATGGGGGCAGCCATGTTGCACCACCGTGTGTTTACAGTAACCCTAAATCAAGTAGGATTTAACTTCACCACTTGTGGTAATTAGCCTATAATTGACCAATTAGCCATCATGATATGGGCATAAATACATGTATATTTTAAATTTGATTTATAAAAAAGACATTTGATATCTACACAAGTTGAAATACAATGTTTGTTTTATCCAGAGATGGATTCAATAATTACTTGTCTTTGGTTCCACCCACCTTAACGCGTGAGGGCCACCTCACAACTGCCTAGAGTAACTACTGTAGATGGATTGCATATAAAGTGGAAACAGATTCACTCCTCAAAACCTTTTTTAAAATCATACACAAAGTGTTGTGTACAATGAAAATAAACAATTAAGCCTTTTATCAACATGAAAACAAAATATTCACTGGGATGGACCTGAGGCACAAAATGTATTTGGTGTAAGGCATAGTGACATGATTAAATCCTTTTATTATTCAAGTGCAACATGAAAAATATGTATTTAAATCAACATTCAACAAAGTGTAATATTGCATTGTCATTCCCCTCCACACACACATGCATGGACCGCCTGTCATCACCCCGGGTACCTGGTGTGGTTTAGTCATAATCTCCCTCAGTGTGTACGCTGCAGGCAAAAGAGTCACAGATGTCTGCACAGGTGTCACTTCACTCCGCATCTCCACTGAGGCTACAAACTGCAAGGAGTCGCAGAAAAATACACTTTTCTGTGCCTGAGCCGGCGGAGATGGAGTTATGTCCTCAAAATCCCAGTGTTATAGTATCACCTAACTTTTATGGAAATATTACATCTTCAAAAACACCAGTATTTTATGTTCTTCTTGACTTGGTTCCATTTTGTTTTTGTGTAATCACCCTCCTGGCTCTTCTCGCCTGTTGCTGGGTATCGGTGATGCCAGCTTCATTAATTCACTGGGACGACTACAATCAGCGAGCCGCTGCTGGCCACGGGGACTAGATGTTCAGATAAAATGGCTGCCAGAGAAAAGACCCGGCATTTAAAAGCAGGAGCTCTGCTTAGACACGACACAATTAGACCTGCGCTCAGCTCCGGTTGTCTCCTCTCTCTCTCTGACACAGATGTATCGGTCGGGGAGCCGGTCGAGGGCCCCCGGAGCGCAGAGTCCACCTTACGCAGAGATAGGAATGTGACACACGGACACATGACGCCACACGGAGAGCGAGAGAGGCTGATTGACAGGACCCGCTCTCCTTGTGTAGATGTGTCAGACCTGTCCACTGGGCTCATCATCTGGAACCAGGCGACATGGCAGGAGGGTGATCGTCCCTGTGGATCACTCTGTTTGATGGCAGCAGTGTTAAAACAGACAGTCACACTGTCAGCAGCACTTGTTTATAGTGCGCACCAGACACTGTTTCAAGGTATCAGCTTCATCATCATCAATTTATTATCATTATCAATTATCAACAACACTGTCATCATCATTGTCATGGCCGTCATCATCAATTATAATCAACACTGTCAATTTGCTCGTCATTATTATCATCACTGTCATCACCACCATCATCATCATCATCGCCTTGATCATCAGTTATCGTCAGAACTGTCATTGTCATCATCATTATCATCAATTATAATCAACACTGTCATTTTCATCATGCTCATAATCATCCTAATCTTTGCCATCATCATCATCATCATCATCATCAATGATCAATATCAGTTATCATCAACACTATCATTGCTTTCATCATCATCTTCATTATCATCAATGATCATCATCACCATCACTAACATCATCATCATCATCATCATAATTGTCCTCAGCAATTACCATCAACACTATCATTGTCATCAATTATCATTATTATCGTCGCCATCATCATCATCATCATCATCATCATCAGCCTCATGTTCAACATGGTCATCATCGATGTTGCCGTCATTATCATCTCTTTCTTAATATCCTCATAACCATCATTATCATTGTTGTCATTGTCATGAATTTCATCAAGTGTGTTTTTAATTGGTTATTTGATGCAATAAATGTCAAACAACGTGTTGTGACTGATGGCTGAGCCTGACTTGTAATTGGCTGAGTGTTTATCGACTTGGCTCCATGGCACCAAACCCTGTGCTGACTCCGAATATTCGGTAGTCGACTGTTTCTGGGAGATTTTAGCTTCGTTTCCTGAAGTTGGGAGGATGTGGCGATGTGACATTCATTTTTGGACACAATTAGTTTAGACAGACCTGACTCGGTTGCTGTGGACCGTGACTGATTGTGGCGGAAGGCGTCTGTATTCTGCAAATGAAACGCTAAAAGGTAGCAGAGGAAGATTGAGGCTTTATTCCACCTTTAACCTGAAGAACCGTGGTTTGTTTTTCTTACACCTCCGACTGTGTTTATACAGCCAGTTTGTGTGAGACCTGCAGCACGTGCCTGTGCCCTTCCCCTGCTCCCCCCTCCTCCTCCCTGCGGACCCCGCTTCGGATGTCAGTCACCTTTGCAGGCTCTGGACTGTAGTCCCACGCTGGGTTTACAAGTCTCCTCTCTTATTACAATGTCATCTCTAGTTTGGAGCATAGTGACAAAGGCCCCTTTCACAGGCGCTGCATGTCTCCTGAGTTCGATTAGCTTGGAATTCCACTGTTCCGGATGGGAGGTTCCAGAGGCCTCGAGGCACATGTGAGGCCAGTGACAAAAAAAAAAAAAAGACACAAAAAAGAATCCCTCTCCCCCAGTGCTTCTCTCTCCTTTACTATGCTGCACCAATGACGGGAACCTTGGGAAAGAACCTTGGGAATGTTCTATTAAATGATCTGTATTCATATAGAGCTTTAGTAGGTCTTGATGACGAGGAGAATCACTTTATATTCACCCAGCCACACAAATATTCATACTGTGCATCTGATTGCAGCCTCTATGGTCTGAGTCACCAGATATCAATCCACAATTTGGGTTGGAGAATTCGTTCTAGAAGAGATTTATTTGAAGACTGTAGAAACGGTTACAGCGGATTAGAAATGACAACGTGTAGAATGATAACCAGATAGCGTCCAGGGTGTCTTGGTAGTGTAAAGCCCAGGTGGAAAAGTCCAAAGAACCCCAAGGCTGTTGGCTGTCAGTATAGAGTTTGCATCTAATTTGCACTCTGATGTGACTTAGGACCTTTCACCCAATAGTAATGTGACTTTGTGTTTTAACGAGATGCGCCTATGGCAGAGATGTGCTTTAATGTAAAGAGATGTCACTAAATTTTAAAGAGACGTGCTTTTGTAATTAGGAGATGTCCCTTTGATGCAATGCCTTTGATGTAGAGTGATGTACCTTCTACTTCACTTCGACACCGTAACAATGTGTTTTACTCCAAAAGTGAGGAAAACCACAATAGGTCCCGTTTAAGTAAAGTGATGTACCTATGATGTAGGGTGATGAGTCTTTGAGACAAAGAGATGTGTCTTTCATGAAAAAGATGTGCCTTTGATACAAAGTGATGTGCCTTTGATGTAAAGTGATGTGCCTTTGATGTAAAACGATGTGCATTGATGTAAAGAGATGTAAGGAGATGTAAGGAGATGTGCCTATGACGGAAAGAGAACATTGAGGAATTATATGGACTTGCACAGTCAGCTTTACACAAAAAGCACAGGATTCAATTTCCTGGAGCGTGACACTGTCTACACACATGATGTCCTTGGGAATAATTCTATTTCATTTGGAGATGCTTTCGATGCAATGGAGGAAAATTACATTATAGATATGGAATCAATTCATTAGGAAATAAATGAGCAGAATTGTATGATTAATCTGCGCTGTGTTTAATCTCTGGGTGTATTAATTTGAGCAGGGAAGACAGATTACACCGCATTAATATTTCAAAACCCTTCCCTCTCATTCTTTGATTATGAGTAAGTCGATTGTAGGTGAGGGCGCGGGGCTTTGTCTGTATCTGTTCTCTATTCAATTAGCACCTTAATAACACACACCCCTAAACATCACACACCTTTAAGTTTAAAGCATCACTTTGGTCAAAAACATTGTTTTGTTGAACCCTGCCTTTATGGCATGAGCGGATAATTCCACATATATCGGTCAAACATCAAAATAATATAAAACTGGTCTTTTTTCATAAAGTCTCAACAGAATGAATATAAAGGCACGGATATATATGGACTATTATATATGGACTATTGGGAGTAAACAAAGTCTCTTAAAATACTGCACTGTACATGGGATGAGGGAAAAGAGAGACGACTGACTGTGGCAGAACCTCGTTCATCTCTGCAGGACCTGCTCCAGGAGTCTCTGCAAAACCAGAAAAACAATGGGTGTCGATAACTTGCAGAGAACAAACAGATTTATCTGCACTCCGGCTTCGCGTGGCTCAGTCTGAGGAGCGGCTCTGCGGCAGAGAGCTGCTAAATTGGCTTTCACTTCCATCAGCCTCACTCCTGGGGTGGCAAAGCCCAGTTAGGTGGCAGCAGCAGTGGGGGTGGTGGGGGTGATTAGGACTTGCTATCTGACCAAACCACCCTGCTGTGCAATCACCCTCCTCACTCCTACAGCACCACCCCAACAGCTGGAATCTCATTCCAGGCTGCGTTCAATGCGCATACCCTCCATCCTATACACCGTCACATACTGCTTCGAATCCTTTCTGTGTGTGTGTGTGTGTGTGTGTGTGTGTGTGTGTGTGTGTGTGTGTGTGTGTGTGTGTGTGTGTGTGTGTGTGTGTGTGTGTGTGTGTGTGTACGTGTGAGTGTGTGTACGTGTGTGTTGGAGACTTGCTACAGGAAAAGAGACCTCTGAGTCAGTGTTTATCAGGGAGCTGCAAACTCCTTATTCTCTCTCAATCTCACTGTGGTTGAGTCTGGCTAATAGCTTCATTTGAGAGGTGTCAAGGTTACGCCGGCATCTCGGCGGTGATGGCGCCTGCTCCATTTACCCGTGAAATAAAATATACGCCGGTGCTGACGTCACGTCAGGCTCTATAGTTCCTGTCAGTCATGCAGTTAATTTACTGCTTACTTGTGAATTTAAATGGTCTGAGAAGGAGATGATGTATTCAACGTTCACCCGAACACAACACAAATAATAACATATACAGACAACTCTCAGAGGCCGTGTGTGTGTGTGTGTGTGTGTGTGT
>JAFBJT010109222.1:10376-23989 GCA_016785325.1 Chascanopsetta lugubris
ATGTGTGTGTGTGTGTGTGTGTGTGTGTGTTCCTCTCTGTGGGGAGCCTGAGCTGCTCCTGCTTCTAATTATTGCACAGTTGAGTGAATCGTCATCACTTGCAGTCTCAGTCTGAATCTTCTGATCGAATCAATCAATAATCAATCATAAGTATTGATCAATAAACATCAGAAATGTCCGTCTGTCTCTACATGTTGCTCGCGTGTGTTGTTTATGTTCCTCTGAGGTGCAGTGTTGAATTTGAGCACATACCTTTAGGTAACTAACGAATGACCTTTGACCTCTGGCCCATGAAGGGGCGGAGCCAGGGTAGACCAGCAGGGGGCAGCAGCTCCTATGGCCAAAAGCTTCTTTCTACCCAAGTCTACATCTGTGCTTTCTACATCTCCTCCCTCTCATCCTGAGAGATTTGTTTACTTCCTGTTTCATGTCTTGGCCACGCCCACTCACTCACTCACTCACTCACTCATTCACGCTTCACATATTAGTGTGAGCGGTTCTGTATTGAGTTTTCCCGGGTCGATGATCCTCGGGTTATTTTCAGTTCCCGGGACGGTGACCAGAAACACTTCAGCGCTTCAGACAAGGTTCTGACGGGTCGATGGACGCCGGCGGCCATGTTGAATCACTCAGGTCTGACCCTTTAACCTTCATCCACATCCACACGACCCTGATGATACATCTGTCACTTTACTGTAAGTTTTACTTTAGAGTTTCATCTTTCAACAGTCATGTTTTTATATCTTCAGTCTTTGTTTCATAAGCAAAGAGAAAAAACAATTTCTATGAGCAGTAACACACACACACACACACACACACACACACACACACACACACACACACACACAACCACCCACTCACTACACACACACACTCCTTCTGTCTTTGCCTTCACTGTAAGTAGATCTGTTGGCGTTTCCATGGTGACTGGCGGTTTTGTGTTTCCCAGGATATCGTATGGGGGCGTAACACACACTTGGTTGCCTCCTTGTACACACACACACGCACACACACACACACACACACACACACACACACACACACACACACACACACACACACACACACACACCCTCTCTCCCTAACATGTAGTAGAACCTATGTCTAGGACCTATGGGACCCTGAAACTATGGCTTCAGTTCTCATTCAGACACTACAGGTGTTTAGTTTGTCCATTCTAGGCTCCTGTAAAAACACGGTGGTGACACATGGCGCCCTCTAGTGGAGAGGAGCTGCAGCTGATGTCAATATATATAGACTCATTTTAGAGTTATGGAATCAATAGTATATACAGATGCAGTTAGTACGCACAGTACTGGAAATGTACTTGTGATCTTCAGTTACACACACACACACACACACACACACACACACACACACACACTGTATCAAATACAGCTAATTCAGTGTCATCAGTCCGCACATGGTCCAGCGTGCTGAGCTCAGCAGGAACAGGAAGAGCGAGAGAGCGAGAGAGAGAGAGAGCGAGAGAGAGAGAGAGCGAGAGAGAGAGAGAGAGAGAGAGGAGGAGAGAAGATGTTGAGACGCTGAAAACACATTTGTAAACTGAGGTCATTTATGAGTTTATTTATCTTTAAACAAACAAACAGAATAAATCCCAGGATTCAAATTTAGCGAGAAAGTGTCACTTTAGAGACTGATTAACTGAATAATGATACTTACATTACTTATTGATTCCTGATTAACTTTAAACTAATGATGAATATTAATTAAACACAAAAGCCGCCACCAGCAAGAAATACTACAAGCTCCGCCCTCGTAACTTTAAAGTAAAACACTCTCTCCCTCTCTCTCACACACACACACACACACACCATCAGCCCTCTCCTGCATATTTAACACTGGTGTGAATAATTTAGTGAAGTGTGACACTAGTGGAGCATTCGGCCATCAGGCTAAAAACAGCAGCAGAGAGAGAGAGACAGAGAGACAGAGAGACAGAGAGAGAGAGAGAGAGAGAGAGAGAGAGAGAAATTTTGTAACACACACACTCTCTCACTTCTCATTAATACATGTGAGCCACAATCAGCACTAATTCACATTAATATTCCACTTTGTTTCTGTTCCAACATTCTCACAAAATTCCTTTGATAAACTGAAAAACATGTTTAAACTAACAGCTTCATTGCATTTGAACCTCAGCTGGAATCAAATTGAGTTAGTGTTTCACTAGAAAAACTAATTTAACAACATCCTTGTAAAATGAATTGTAAATATGACTTGTTGTTAGCTATACTTAGCTGTTGTTAGCTATACTTAGCTGTTGTTAACTACAGCTAGCTGTTGATAGTTGTTGCTAGCTAAAGGTGCTGTTAGCTAAAGGTAGCTGTTTAGCTGCTGTTAGCTGTTGTTGACTAAAGTTAGCTCTTGTTCGCTCCTGATAGCTCCTGTTAGCTGTTGTTGACTAAAGTTAGCTGTTGTTAGCTGCAGTTAGCTGTTGTTAGCTGCAGTTAGCTGTTGTTAGCTCTTGATAGCTCCTGTTAGCTGCTGTTAGCTGTTGTTGACTAAAGTTAGCTGTTGTTGGCTGCAGTTAGCTGTTGTTAGCTCTTGATAGCTCCTGTTAGCTGCTGTTGACTAAAGTAAGCTGTTGTTGGCTGCAGTTAGCTGTTGTTAGCTCTTGATAGCTCCTGTTAGCTGCTGTTAGCTGTTGTTGACTAAAGTTAGCTGTTGTTAGCTGCAGTTAGCTGCAGTTAGCTGTTGTTAGCTCCTGTTAGCTGTTGTTAGCTGTTAGCCTTCATTAGCGCAGGACTACGGCGGGTTGTGGGTCAGGAAACAGGACGTGACTCAGCAGAATGAACTCCTCTGTCCTCAGTCAGAGTTTAACCCTCAAACCTCAGGAACCTTAAATCATTTCTTCACCAGAACAACATGTTTTCACTCACCAGAGATTTTTATCTTCTTACTTCATGTTACAAGGAGCTGCATTGTTCTCTGAGCTGACACGCAACAACACAAACCCACAACTCCCACTGACACACACACACACACTGTTATGATTTCTCAATAACACTAACATCCCTCATCTGATAAATTCCTCCAGTTACTCAAACTAAAGTCTGGTTTGTGTGACATGTTGAGTTTGACAACACACATTTGTTTCCACTGTTTGAAGTTAGTGAGACTAAAGGCCAGAACACACTCGCAGAACGAGAACAAAGTTCTTATTGGCCAGAACATGCCATACTTCACAAGAAGTCGGAGTGCCGGGCCGATGGAGGTGGAGGGAGCTGCCGCCTCGGCCACACGCTTACACATCTCACTCCTCCACGCCCTCTTCAGATTTCTGACCAATCACGCGATAGTTCTCAGAGACCGTACGAGAAAAAAAAAACCTCTGCCCGGATCATGTTGCGAGAACAAGCGGCGAGAAACTCCCAATCCAGGGCTGCGAGAGCAAAACCGCGTCATTTGGCCTGAAGAAGAAGAGGCGTGACACAGTGGAGGAGAAAATCCTGATGTCGCCACCTGGTGGACCGGTGGTGTAACTGCTGTACGACAGACAAACACCAGCACGCAGCCGTAAAGTCGTGAACCAGCGTGGTTCGTGCGGTGGTTTCAACGGACCAACCGGGATCAAAGGACAGGAAACAGAACTGACCTGCCAGAGCTTTGATCCTGGAGCGTTCGAACAGTCGGGCCGAGCTGTTCTCGTTGTCCCACTCCTCGGTGTCCCAGCGGTTGTTGACGCCCTCGCTGTACTGCTGCTGGATCTCCATGTGGTCGAACTCCCCCGCTACCGACGTCATCTTGACCTCGGCGTCGCTCCGCCGCCGCCGCCGCCGCCGCCTCCGTCCACCTGCTGCCTGCTGCCGTTAGCGCCGGGACCCTCCAACGCACCCTCACACACACAGGCCCGTCCCCCCACACACACACACTCAGAGAGACTGAAGGTTCGGCCGATACCTGCAGAGACAGAGACAAGAGGACGATACTGAGACACAGCTCTGAGCAACTCTTTATTTTTATCATATTTGAAACAAATCTATTTCTAAAAAAATGCTTGAATCCACAGGCTGAGTTGGGTGTTTTTCTATTTTGTTTTTGTTTGTAATTTCTACTTTTTAATATAATATCAATTATTAATAGTAGTTAAATTAAGTGAAAGAGAGGGATTTTTTTTTAATCCCTGAACGGGTCCTTGACAGTCATGTGACCCTGACTCTGCCCTGTGATTGGCTGCAGCCTTTCAGCCGCTCCTTCCATCCTCAGCTCTAAACAGTGGGGATGGCGCCCCCGTGTGGTCACACTCTGTTCCTACAACATTTGAAAAGATGAAAACGTCAACATCAGCACGTGTCAGAGCTCCTGATGCGTTCAGGGACCAACTCTCCACACTGACCCTGTGCTTTGGATCTGATCTAACAGACTTTAGGGAATGAGATGTTAACATTTACATTTCTGATGAATATGAAATTGATTAAGGTATTTTCATTCTTTTTAACTATGGAAAATAAATGTTGATATTTGATGATATAAGATTATATAAGAATAAGTCTGTTTTTTTATATTTTGTTTGGACAAATACGAGGTTACAATGATTTTCACTGGAGGATCAATCTTCAGATTCAGATGTTTATTAATCATTTGTGTCATAATGATGCATTTAATTTAATCTCTCCAATCACACAGCATATCTAAAACAAGATTAATGAGCAGTTAATATCATTAGTTTCTGTTTCAGATGAATGAATGAGAATAATGAGCGTGTGATGTATCATTTCATGGCCTGATAATGAAGAGTGAGGTTTAATTTGAATCTCCTGTGTTTGTTTGTGTTGATGTTGTTTAAAATGCAGACGAGGTGTTTACTGCCGCAGACACACTGAGGACGAACTGAGCGAGTCAACACAAGGTGGAGTCATGAGGTCAGCGAACCTCACCATGACTCAGCTGCTGCGCAGAGGGGCTGCACACACACACACACACACACACGCACACACACACACACGCACACACACACACACACACACACACACACACACAGCTGCATAGTCAGGTCAAATGACGTCACAGAGTCACATGATGTCACATGATGTCACATGACCTCAGAGTCACATGACGTCACAGAGTCACGTGATGTCACAGAGTCACATGACGTCACAGAGTCATGTGACATCACGTGACGTCACACAGTCACATGACATCAGAGTCACATGACGTCACAGAGTCACATGACGTCAGTCACATGACGTCAGTCAGATTTTCCTGACTTCATTTAAACTCGTCACTTCTCTCTGATACAAACACACAGACTCAGATCTCCTCTCTGATTGGTCACTGCTGGTTTCCCATGACAACCAGACCCCCCCCCCCAGTTTCTGCATCATTTCACTGGTTTCCTCTGACTCCACCCACTGATGTCTAATCTGACCAATGAGAAGCTTCCTGCAGGGCCAAAACTATGTCTTAGATACACTGATACATTGTGTGTGTGTGTGTGTGTGTGTGTGTGTGTGTGTGTGTGTGTGTTGCTGCCACCCACTTGCAGCTCAACAACCAGTCAGCCAGGCTGGAGCTGCTGCTTGTGTTGCTGCGCTAAAAATACGCCTTCACTGAGGCCTGTGTGTGTGTGTGTGTGTGTGTGTGTGTGTGTGTTGCCTGAGAGAGGCTAACACAATGTGCACTCATGCAGAGGCAAGAAAGCACACGGACACATAGACACACGCACCAGCCACGGAATCATGACAACACACACACACACACACACACACACACTTCTCTTAGAAAGTATGTCATGTCAGGGCAGCGAAATGAGCGAGGAGGGCGAGAGAGATTCATTACCAACAGGACTGGAAGAGAGAGAGACAGACAGACAGACTTAACTTCACAAACAACAAGCAACATCGACTTCTATAAGTTTAGTTTATCTCCCATCTGTGAACATGAGGCCTTTATGGGCAGTACTGCATCTCACCACCAGGGGGAGTGACATGTTGTGACCACCACCAGAGAGAGAGAGAGAGAGAGAGAGAGAGAGAGAGCGAGAGAGCGAGAGAGAGAGAGAGAGATATTCATAGTCAGTGAGGATGGAGAGTTAAGGGAGAACAGGAAGTGAAGTCATGGGCTGAAAACAGAAACAGAGCTGATTGATGGACGACAACTGATGATCAATGAAGCCATCAAATAATAATCAAACAAACCACCTGAAGGTTTGTAAAGAATCACACGTTCATTGTGATTAATTCACTTCTCCTGAGGTTAAAAAAAAGTTTCCTACGTTTCCCAGCATGCACCTCTCCCCCCCCCCTCTCCTCCCCCCCCCCCCCTCCTCCTCCTCCTCCCCCCCCCCTCCTCCTGAGGAATCCTCCCACGCTCGACTCCGACATGAAAGCGTCGCCCTCGTCTCCGAGCCTCTCTCGCCCACGTCCTCCTCCCACCTCTCTCACCTCCCAGCATCCTTCACTCCCCCCCCCTCTAATCACTGTGGAGTGCATCGTCTCCCCCTCTCACTCTTCGCTTCTCTCAGAGCGTAAAACTCGGACCGTCAGTCGATGATGAACTGATCAGCGCTGATGTCGAGTAAAGAGCCAGCCGTTACAGTCTGATACTAAGACGATTAAAGGTGCAGTGTGTAGGATGTGGCACCACCTGGTGGTGAAGTCTCCTTCTCTTCCACACATCAGGCTTCAGTTCTCACTCAAACCCGACAGGAGTTTAGTTTGTCCATTCTGGGCTCCTGTAAAAAACAGGGTGGAGCAACATGGCGCCCCCTAGTGGAGAGGAGCTGCTCCAGAATCAGCTGATCAAACCCGCATGAACAGGTGAGGATTATGGTGCTGACTTTGAATTCACTCTGACAGAAGTAGAAAATCATTTCATGTAAACTTTGCGCGCTGCACCTTTAATGAGGAGGTTCATGATCGTACCTCCTTATATGGTCGATGATCTGAACGAACTTCCTAAGAGGAGCAAACGAGAGCACGATGTAATTATCACCTGCGGCGAAAAACTCTGTGTCTCTACCACAACACGCTCAGGTCACAGCCGCTCGTCTCCATGGCAACGAGCGTCCCAGCATCATTGTGTGGGAGACGACTCATCAGCATCCTGACAGACACACAAAGGACGGGCGAGCGAGAGAGAGAGAGGGAGGGAGAGAGAGAGGGAGAGCGTGAGAGAGGGAGAGAGAGAGACAGAGAGAGGGCGAGGGAGGGAGAGAGAGAGAGAGAGAAACAGACACAGAGAGAGAGAGAGAGACTGAGAGGAGATGTGTTTGAATCCCACATAAACTCTGATTCAAGTCTCTTAAAGGGGCAACGCGTAGTTTTGCGAGTCTCGGCTCTTTCACGGGGTCAAAGGTCACGATGACGTCGTCACTAAAGAGTCTGAGGACGATCGGCATCGTCTTCACTCAGAAGCAGAGGGCGTCTCCGTCTGTCCTCCTGCGTCTCTCTGCCTTTTCAGTCCTCATCACACTTTTGTCCTTCAAGTATCAATTAATCACCGTGGCAACGACGAGCAGCATCAAACCACCGACACGTGTTCTGACGCCTCCGCAGGACGAGACGTCAAACCACCGAACCATCCATTATCTACACAGACCACTTTACTGCTGTAACACACACACACACACACACACACACACAGTAAGTATACGCCCACTCGGGGTCATGTGACCCCCCGGCTCCTCGCTGCCGTTTGAAATGTCAGATTTTCAGGAATCAAAGAAACGAGCGATGAATCATTCTGATTTAAATATTTATGATTTCATTATTTATCAGATGAAATAAAATGATGATTTCATTTTACAGACACATGGCGCCCAAACCCTGATGACACATGTGACTTGGCCATGATTGTTAACATTTAATTTATAAATTGTTTTTACGAAAACACAAAAATAAACCAGTATATAAATATTATAAGAAATAAACTATTATCTTTTTAAAAACACACTCACTTGAAAAATGAAGATTTTCCATAAAAACTAACAAATAAAAACAGGAAGTTTGTCAGGATACAAGTGTGATACTGTGTTATAGTGCATCACTGTGTGTGCTGCCCCCTTCAGGACACACAGGAGCATCAACTGTGCTTTTAAATTAACCCAAATATGAACTGATAATAATAATAATAATAATCTGATTAATTGGTGATTGATCAATTTAATTTTTTCTTTAATTAAAATAAACAATTTGTTTGTTTGACACGAAGTAAAATGACAGTGAGTAAAAGTATAAAACAAACAGCTTCAAACACTGTTGATCTTCTCTGCACAGGAACAGGAAGTGCTTTGAAGTCCAGAGTCTATTTGCTCAAGGACACTTTGACCTTTAGAGGATTTGAACCTACAACCAAACTCTACCATCCTCAGGTGAAGATATCAGATCTGCAGCAGCTGCATCACACACACACACACACACACACACACACACACACACACACACACACACACACACAGGACGTGTGTAATGTAGGACAGTCAGGTGAGTATCTGACCCGACAGCCTCAAACTCAAACACGGCGGCGTCGGCGGGGGCGGAGCTCGGGACGCCGCCGCCCGACGCCACAAACAAAGCCGCCGACACGAAGACGAAGGTCTGAGGACGGGACGGACAGGAAGTGAGAGACGCAGCGGGTTCAGGATCCGAGGCCGGTGTCGCAGTGCGGAGGAGGGATGTGACCCACAAACACAGAGGTGGTCGGGTCGCGACCATCAGCTGATCCCCTCCTTCACTCAGCTCTTTATATTCCAAACTATTTAAAGGAGCTACATGTATCTATTTTTATATTCAATCTTTTTTTTAAACGACTTTAAATATCATCAGAGCGTTTAATGAAGGAAACCCTGCAATACCACTTTTTAACCACCAGGGTGAGTCATGAACACCTGCAGTTTTAATGTTTATTTATGTACAACGACCAAAACACCGCGCACTGTCCCTTTAAACTCGTGTGACCTCGGACTCTGAAAACCTAACAGGTTTGACCTCTGACCTTCGGTCAGACGGCTGTTTCGGTGATGTCACTTCCTGTTGAGCTCTGCGTGTTGGTTCTGACACGTGACGATTCAGACGACAGAGAACAGACGTGTCGCCGCGTCGCTCGGAGACAAAGTGACACGGGAACAAAACACGTGACATCATCACCTCGGAATCTTTGCCGTTTCACGACATCCCAGAATCAACATGAGCAGCGTCACCGCTCATGTGATTTGCCGTTGCCGTGGTTACGACATTCGACCGAGAAGCCCACAGACCGAGAGCACACATCCTCTACACGGCTTGGATTGGTTCTCTCACGCCGTCGTAAACAAAAGCTAATTGCCCCCCCCCCCCCCCCCCCCCCCCCCCCCCCACCTATCCACGCATCCCCCCCGGTGGCTGAACACAGTACTGCTCATTAACACGAGCCTCACTGAGCTGCGACAGACGGAGAGGTCAAAGGTCGTTCTATCGTCCAGTTCAACAGGTTCACGTGTTGGTTTTCACACGCCACAAAAAAATCCCGCAAAAGTTCAGGGAAGCGCGACGCAATCCAGATCTGAAACTGGTTTCATGTTGAGAGAGAGAGAGAGAGAGAGAGAGAGAGAGAGAGAGCGAGAGAGAGGGAGGGGGGCGTTCAACACACACACACACACAAACACACACACACACAAAGGAGTGAGAGCATAAAGGGCTGAAAGCAGAGGAATGTGTCAGCAGTGGCGGAGGATGAGATCACACCTCCAGGACTGAGGCTGAAATCAGGGGGCGTGCGAGCACAACACTGAATGGAGGCCAGGGGGAGAGAGAGAGAGAGTGAAGGGGACAAACCCCTCCGATTGCACCTGCTGCGCAACAGCCACAGTTGACGCGCTCCCACCAGACCGGACATGTGAGGTCACGTGACCCGACCACACGGGTCACGTGACCAGGACGACCGCCGGGAGCAGAGGCGGCGGAAAAGACTTGGGCGCTTCTCAGCGGGAGGCGGCGGTAGAGGGAAAGTGGGCGGCGGCTTCTCTCCATCAATAAGTCATGTGGTCACATTTGCTCAGTCAGGCAGTTTGTTTTTCTCCTGAGCCAAAGGGGGAGGAGTCAAACTCGCACACTCACTCACACACACACACACACACACACACACACACACACGAGCCGTTAATGGACTATGGAGACAGAGCACCTGATTTAAAGGTGCAGTATGTCGTGTTTGTATAAACCATATTCATGAATGAGCGGAAAGTCTCATCATCGTGTTTGGAAATGACGGTCATGACATCAGACCTATGACATCACAGATTGGGACGACAGACACAAAGAGGCAGTGACGTCGTGTAATTCCACGATTCCACCACTAGAGTGAGTCATGGGTCAGTGCGGAGCTCCGTCTCTGCTGCCGTTGGTGTGTTTACCTGCAGCGTTTACATCGACTGATGGTTACATCACTTCCTGTTCGAGCTTCAGAGTAAAAGGATGACTCGGCGGTTTTACCGGTCGAGAGGCGGAGCCAAAAAAGTCAACAAAAAAACAACAAAAAAAAAGATGAATTCCGACAACATGTTAAAGAAGCGTTTGTTTGGTCTCAACATGTTTCCGTGTTTTTCTACACGTGACCTTTGCGTGTTAAACTGCGGCTGCTTACATGTATGTTGTTCATGTGTTCATCTTCACAGAGTGTGACGAGGATTTTTACTAATCTATATTTGATAACTTCAACATGAATAAATCATGTGTTTCTTAGCGTGTGTGTGTGTGTGTGTGTGTGTGTGTTCTGTATTTAAGTCTACCATCATGTGTCTTTAGATTCACACACACATGATCCATTCTGTAGATACAGCCCTGAGGCACTTAAACACACACACACACACACACACACACACACACACACACACCACACACACACACACACACACACACACACACACACACACACACACACAGACTTGGAAGCTGTAGCTGGAATACTATCTATTAATTATCAATGAGGGTCCCGAGTGCTACGTGCGTGTGTGCGTGTGTGTGTGTGTGTCTGCCCTTCATTAGTAACAGCTGAAGACACACACCATCCTTTGTTCGACCAGGAAATATAGATGTCAGCGTTGCATCAGCATGGGACCACACACACGCGCACATGCTCACACACACACACACACACACACACACACACACACACACACACACAGTCAGCTTATGTCAGCCCATAAAACTCTGATGGTTTCCACTCTTGTCTAATAACATGGCAGCCTGTTTGATGTAGCGCCCCCCCACACACACACACACACACACACACACACACACAGTGTAACACCAGGGAGAGAATGTTGTGTAACAGTTTCCAGCAGCTTCTCTCACTCTGACATCTCACTTTGTTACTATACTACATACGTGTTACTGCTCCACACGCGTGTTACTATACTGCATCCATGTTACTGCTGCACATCCATGTTACTGCTGCACATCCATGTTACTGCTGCACATCCATGTTACTGCTGCACATACATGTTACTGCTGCACATCCATGTTACTGCTGCACATACATGTTACTGCTGCACATCCATGTTACTGCTCCACATGCAGTAACTTTTTGTGGATGGATGGTGCGGTGAGGAGAGAGAGAGAGAGAGTGCGCGTGTGTGTGTGTGTGTGTGTGTGTGTGTGTGTGTGTGTGTAGAGAGTGGGAGGACGTGGGCGAGAGACAGATCTGCACACACGCGTTTTCTCTACAAATCCACAGTTTCATGATCCACTGAATTTATTTATTTATTTGTGTTAGAAAACTCTGGACGGAGCTCATGAGGTCATGAGGTCATGTATGTGTAGCGTGGTAGAGCTTTGAATACACGAGGTTGTGGGTTCAATTCCCAGCCTCCTCATCCATCCAACACGGCTGCCACCTGACGATGATCCTGAGAATGTGTGGAATCCCGAAACATTTATAAACATGTAGCATGTCCTCGGCTCGGTTCAGGTCACATGTGAAGAATTCAGCTTCCTCCCATAAACAGTGTTACCATGACGACAGGCGTGTGGACACGCCCCCTGACTGCGTGTTCTCCCCGTGTGACACATCATGAGCTCTTTCAGCAGAAACAACCAAGAACTGTTTCTGCCTCATTCTGTCACGTTTCATTTCCCCCCCTGACCGGATCCCTCCATCATCCATTCATCCATTCATCAATCCATTCATCCATCATCCATTCATCCATCATCCATTCATCATCCATTCATCAATCCATTCATCCATCCATCATCCATTCATCAATCCATTCATCCATCATCCATTCATCCATTCATCAATCCATCATCCATCCATCCATCATCCATCCATCCATCCATCCATCATCCATTCATCATCCATCCATCATCCATCCATCCATCATCCATTCATCCATCCATCAATCCATCCATTCATCCATTCATCCATCATCCATTCATTCATCCATCCATTCATCCATCATCCATTCATTCATCCATCATCCATTCATCCATCCATCATCCATTCATCATCCATCCATCCATCATCCATCCATCCATTCATCAATCCATCATTTATCATCCATCCATCCATTCATCTTCCATCCATCCATCATCCATTCATCAATCCATCATTCATCATCCATCCATCCATCCGTTAATATTCACTCAGTTCTGACTCTGTTGTGTCCATGTTAAGCTCCTCCCACTTCTTCCTTCAGCTCTTTTGGGATATTTGAAAATCCCAACAATGTAAAAAAAAAAACGTATTAGCCTGTTTGTCTTTAAAGCTCCGCCCCCTTCCTAAAAGCCCCCTTTCTCCTGATTGGCTGACCTCTAGAAGCCCCGCCTTCACTTCAAGCCACATGCAGCAGGTAGAGGCGTGTCCCTCTGCTCGGTGGGTGTGGTCAGGTTTCCCATTGCCTGAACCAAATGACCATATATGTACGTCCGGGGCTCTGTGATGTCATAGTGAGCCGGGGTTTAACAGGCAGCTCTAAAGCAGCGCACAGCGCCCCCTGGCTGACACAGAGGGTTCTGACTGTAGCTCCTCCCCCTCTCTCCCCCTGCTTCCCAGTACAAACTCTCCCACTGTTTTCCTGCCATTCTCCAAAAAACCTGCCTCCCCACCCGGCTGCTCCGTCCTGTCCAAACAAACAGGCGCTCCTCCCTCTGCTCCCACACGGGCGGAGGACACAGATGAACGAGGCGCCGCCTCGGCCGCCGCTCGCCGACTTTAATCTAAGAGGAGCGACGCTCGAAGCTGTTCAAGTTACATTCCACAGGACAGACGTGGAAACGTTCTGTCTCAGCTGGACTTCACATCACGTCCTCTGTGTGTGTGTGTGTGTGTGTGTGTGTGTGTGTGTGTAGAATAAGACTAAAACACATGGATGGAACGTCACTGGATTCAGTCTGAAAGTTCCTCAGGGGATTATCTCCAAATGATGACATTTTGGATCCGATCAGTTAAAGGTCAAAAGGTCACGGTCGCAGCGACGTCAGAATCAGTCGGAGGCTGGAAAACTCTTTATAACTTCACATCTGTAAAGTCCATGTGACTCTTTTCTAACTTCACCACCAGACGTCACTAAAACCTTCACACTGAACCTTTAAGTCTCAATCCTACCGTTTTCATTTCTTCTGTTTCTGACTGAGGAGGTCAAAGGTCAACAACATCTGGATTCCAGAGTCAAG
>JAFBJT010109223.1:10404-20908 GCA_016785325.1 Chascanopsetta lugubris
TGTTTACAACACGCGCATACATCCACACACGCGTGCATCTTTACATATAGAAGCAGGTCTGAGTGCGAGTGTGTGTCAGTGTGGCTGACTCCACACCAACAGTGACCACTCACTTGGAAGCAAACCAAATGCCTGTGGCTGTAAAGACCTGCCCAGGGTCCAGGTTCTTAAAGCGGAAATAATTGCAGAGGTGCACGCTCCATTAAAAGCAACTATTTAATACAATAATCATTCAATTAAAAATCCCTTGTAGCAGCTGCCACTGTTGATTTGGATCAAACCAACATGTTATTTGTGGTATGAGGCAAAGTGTTTCACCAAGGGCCACAGTCTAGT
This sequence comes from Chascanopsetta lugubris, assembly GCA_016785325.1. NCBI lineage: Eukaryota > Metazoa > Chordata > Actinopteri > Pleuronectiformes > Bothidae > Chascanopsetta > Chascanopsetta lugubris. The sequence goes on from JAFBJT010109223.1 coordinate 10,741, forward strand.
CGTTGTGCACACACGCTGATGCATAATTGTACCTGCACACTGCACATTTCCTCTGCTTGGATTCTCACAGTGGTGATGTCGGGCAGCAGAGTCTGAGGTGGACTGACAGAACCTCTGCCTGTATCTGCAGGGTTCAGAGAGACGCTGCAAATGGAGTTTGAGCACGAGGAGGAGGCGAAGCTCCTCGAGAAGCTTTGGGATTCGGTGTTTGAGGGTTCAGGTGATACGGGATAGATTTTTATGATAGATATGATGATTAGTAACAGATGTTTGGAATCATGTGTAATCACCTGATTGTATGAATTGTTGTTTTCATTGCTCTGTTCTGAGTCCTTTATATTTCCATCTGGAGCAGAGGCTCTCTACAGAGGCCGCTATGTTTTTACCAAAAAAATAGAAAACAAACAAATATATATATATGTGTGGGTGTGTGTGTGTGTGTGTGTGTGTGTGTGTGTGTGTGTGTGTGTGTGCAAAAATGGACAAACCTTTCGAATTGTAATATTTGAAGGCTACCTTTACGTAATATTTGAAGGATACTTTGAAGAGCTATCTTGCTAGCTCCTATATGCTTGGAAGGGGAGTGTGAGGTAAAGTGTATTCGGCTGCAACATTCCCCCTCCGCCACTAGATGCCAGTAATTCTGAAACACTGTACCTTTTATATGGTCTTTCATATGGCAAGGTAACATTTGCTGTAACTAGTTACACAGAAATCTGATTAGTCTGAGTTCTACATTGGATAAACATCCAATGAATCCTCATGCAACATGCACGAGAGCAGTTACATCAGAGTACATGTGGTGTTGTGCCTGTACCTCGCACGGTGCATCCTCATCATAAAGTGCTGTGAGCACAAACTTGCCGTTTCGCTTTTCTTCTCCCCCTCCATCTCTTGACGTCGAGCTGGATAACTCATCACATACATCTCACTCATTTGACCTATTTTGGAATGATCTCCATTTGATAACTGAGTGGTTTATTGTGTGTTTCTGTCGCTGTCGCATTCAAAGTTGTAAATGTGTATTTCTATTGAGCTTCACAGTACAGTTTACATCCACCCAGCCACACTAACGTTCATCCTGTGCGTCTGTTTGCAGCACCTTCTTCTCTCTGAGTACGTGGGACCATGTGGGGTTCAGTCACCTGCCCGTGGACACCCCAGTATACGGAATGGAGGGAGGCCGGAATCGAACTCCCGACCCTTTTTCTCGTCAGAGGACAGATCCTACAACCCTGCAGCCACATGCATGGCGTCTGAGAGGACAGCCGCACGGAGGTAAGACTGTGAGACACATCTGATCTGTATCAAACGTGGCCAAAGCCTTTTTCTTCTCTTCCCTCTGAACACAACCTGCCTGCAGCTTCGAGGATAAACAATTAGACTGCTGACGCTTAAGATCATTTGTCAGTCTGCAGCTACAAAGTGCATCCATTCATTAGCAGATCACAAAATAATACAAAATGCCACATTAACATTTTAGTAGCAGGAACTGACGAAGTAACAAAATAAGTCACTTATGGGTGAAAGTGACTCCCAGACATAAACACCAGGGCAACCGAAGGTTCCCACTCCTTTTGCATTTGTATCGAACATTTCTATTGACCTGTTTTCTCGGTTGAATCTTCATTTTGTGTCGAGCAGTGTATTTAAAGCAGTGCTGCTGCAAGTCCAAATTAAAAATGGGCATCGTGATGCTTATAGATGAACTCCTCGAATCACCTCTGACCTCTAATGCAAGAGTGTGTTTCCACCCCAAGCTGCAGGAACATGTCAGCGAACAGCAGAACAATAAACATGTCCTGTAAGCGAAAGGCACAGTGTATTTATTCCTAGATTTACACATGATGATGATGCATGCACCAGTAATATCTCCAGTATCTCTTCTCACAGAGTAAATTGAGGCAAAGGATATGAATTGTTTTGAACGGAGGGAGATAAATACAAAAGAGAAGTTTGAACAACAAAACAATGTTATGCTCATTTTATAGCAACTAACCAAATGGCCTTTCAAATTGGAAACGTCAGATATTGTGCCGGCGGTTTGCACGCGAGCCCATTCTTCATTACAGCGAGATGGCTTTGTGTTTTTTATCTTGTTCACTGCCTTTTGAGCAAAGCAGCACATTACACTGAGTCTTTGTTTTATTGTGTTCAGCAAATTAATAAATGGGATGCACAGTGGGAAAAATAGATATGAAAATGTGTACTTTGCATTATTGAAAAGCCCATCCACTAAAGGTTACCAGCAGCTATTGTAGTACAATCTGTGAAATGTAATTAGAGTGTGTGTGTGTGTGTGTGTGTGTGTGTGTGTGTGTGTGTGTGTGTGTGTGTGTGTGTGTGTGTGTGAGAGAGAGAGAGAGGGAGCAGCACAGATAAAGCTGCCTCTGCCATTATGGACTCCCTCATAACATTTTGCTTCCCCCTGAAACTTATTCTCTCTGAACTAATTTTGCATGACATATTGCATTTCTGCTTCAGCTATCATGAGGCTACCTGCGAATTAAACTGGGTTTGCAATACAGCAAATTTCCAGATTACATTTCGGACATGCAGATATCTTCTATTCGCAATGATTTATTCATTCAAACCAGACAAAACTCACAGCGCTGCCCGCAGTTGTTGCTGCCGGTGCACTGTGCATGTTGATGCGGGAGATATGAGCCGGATAGAGAGGAGGAGGAGGAGGAGGAAGAGAGAGAGAGAGAGAGAGAGAGAGAGAGAGAGAGAGAGAGAGAGAGAGAGAGAGAGAGAGAGAGAGAGAGAGAGAGAGAGAGAGACGTGCAGGTCTGATTGAATAAAATCATGCTTTACTTGCTGCAAGCACATATTGTGTGTATAAGAATGAAGGGGATGTACAAGTTTGCCATATAGCATAAACAGGTTTATCCATTCATAAGAGTATTTTCTGTTCATTGCAGTTTTTGTAGTATATCGTTGTAAAATCATGTTTAATGTGCCTAGAAAGCAAATATTGCACATATTGACAAAGTTATTTCCATCATTTAAATTTAGTCACATGACATCTGGGTTTATTTAGTTCAACGTTGTTGTCAATTATTAGATAAAAATGTATATATTTGACAACATAATTTTCACACATTTTGACCATTTCACATATGAATAGCATGTTCATATTTAAATGCAGGTTAGTGGAACCTTTCACTGATAAACATATATTGTTTAAAGTAATTATTTAAATGTTGACCAAAAATGATGTTCCTGTGCTTGTACCAAATTAGAGACCAAAATTACCCCCCCCCCAAAAAAAATTTAAATATAATTCAGTTACTGATATTTTGTTTTTACTTTCATGCTTTAGACTTAAAACACATTTATATTTTTTTTTTTTTTTCCTGACTGATTTTATTCTACTTTAGATTAAAGGTACAGTTAGACGGATTTAGTGACACCTGGTGGAGAAGTTGCATGTTGCAGCTAAACGCTCTTCACTTCTCCCTTCCTTTCCAAGCTTGTTTATGATGCATGGTTCAGTTATTATATGAATTTAACAATGTTCGTCCATTCTGGGCTGCTGTGTTAACATGGTGCAAAATGGCGGCGTCCACTGAGAGAACCTGATGTAATTATAGGTCTTGTTATGTAGTAATGAAAACAAAGAATTCTCTGTAACATGCGTATAATGTTATTTCTGCCTTTAGAATTGGAAATACTTTCTCTTTTGTATCTTACATATTGGACCTTTCATCTCACTGTCATTCACACATAAACAATAGGTGATGCATGGGGGTTATAAGGAGCCATCAGAGATTTCTGGCACATAATGACCCGGTGAATCTGTTCGTAGATAAGCCGCCTCCTTCTTCTTTTAATGGCGCCCTCCATGCAGAGAGTGATAATAGAAGCCATCCAGGCCAAAAGTTGAGCAAAAAAGGGGGAGAAATGATTAAGGAACCTTATTAAAAGCAACCTTGTAGATTCAGACGCGTGATGGAGAGCACATTATGAGGCCTGATCCTTTTCAAATGACACCACGGTTTCCCGAACACGCCGAAAAAACCTGATTAGGGTGACAAGCACTGAGTGATACTGCAAACCTGTTAATAACATGAAAATTAGAAGGGGCTCATGCAAAGAAAGGAGATTAATTTAGCTGGAGTCCATCTTGCGCAAATTGCGAAGTTGTGAATATGTTTTCAGATAATGAGCCTTCCTACTTGTCAGCTCACTTGTCATTTTCTGTAATTAATGTTAAGGAAGACTCCTTCCTGATGGTTCATATTACTCATGTAGCAGGGAAATTTCTCCCCAGAAATAATTTACATTTATTATCATCAGTCTGTTTGTGTGGTTTATTTCACAGTGGAGTAATTTATTGCAGCGCCATTTCGCTCGCCTTGATTAGTCACTCGTCAGACTGAGATGTAATTTTTTCCCTTCAAACGTCGGCATGGAAATTGAAAGTGTTTTTGGCTCAGTGTGGTACCTTCCCTGCCTCTACCTCTCATCCATCCATCCTCTTTCCCTTTTTATTTTTCTCTGCGTCGGGGTTTGGAGAGGATACACTTCATTTTTACACACACGTATGTTTACACGTATGTTTACACATATGAAATATGATTAAACATCAAGAATTACAGTTCAACACATGATGGAATTTGGATAACATACTGTAAAATATCAGTATGGATGATGACACGTATGTATATTTACATGAGGAGTGGGTCCTCTCTACGGGGGCGGCCATGTTTTCATATAGTAGCCCAGAGTGGACAACCAAACATCTTTTGAGTTTTAACAACAACTGAGTGCGACCAAAGGTTCTCGGGCATGTTCAGAAGGGTGAGGGTGAGGTGATGGATACAACACGCAACCTCACCAGTAGGCGTCAACAAATCGTGCACACTGCACCTTTAAGGGAAATGGACAAAAAATAATTTAGGTGACCGTAGATTCACGAAAACATCAATATGTTCTTGTTCTGTAATATTTTTAGAAGTGACAAAAATGGGCGAAATGATACACACTGCACCTTTAAGCACATTCGTTGTATCTCTGATTCATTATACCACACCGAATGTATATGTGTAGGGGGGGTAATCAAAGAACACATGTGATTCCTCCTCACAGTGAAGTGTATCCCCCCGGGACTCCACAGACACCAACCACACACATCCACCCGTCACTGCAACTCAAAGAGATATTCATTTAAGCGCCATATTTAAATCAGCCGTGCTTTGCTACTCTAAGCTTTGCTTTTCTTTGTGCCAGTAAATTTATAAGCCCACTTCCTAAATGTATTATTCATCCGAGCATGTAAATAATGCATGCCTGCTTCCACAGTAAATTAACCCTTTACCTTACCGGGGATACAGGAGTCATTGTTTTGAAAGGCAATTATGTCATTTAATTAATGTTGTAATTAATACCGTAATTAGCTTAAACACCCTGCAACCCAGTGCCACTGCTAAGCTGTCTTAATTAAAGAGATGGAGCGCTTTCATATCTTTTTGCACTGTCATGTTTGCGGGGCACCGGTGAACACATGATCATATTTCCGACTTTTTTTCCCCTCCTTCTTTGTGCGTAGACAAACAAGGCGAGGGAGCTCATCCTCAGATAATGTGCGTAATAAAAGGGGGGAGGCAGAGGTTGTAAGTTTTCTGTCTTTTAAGCATCTCCTCACAAAGGAAGTGCCTACTTTGGGCCTGTAATGTTTAAACTACCACTGTAAATCCTCCCCCCGCGTCTTGCCTAACCTGCCCGGTCACAATCTGATACTCCATCACAGGGGGAGTCATTGTCTGCTAAAATTATGAAACCAAATAAATCCAATTCCCAATCGGGCTCTCAAAGTAAAGGTAGGAGAGCCGGTGTGAGAGAGATCTGTGTAAGCTTGTGTTTTATTGCTGCGGTACAGCGGCGCGAGTGGGCCGACAGCTAATCCGCTGCTAGAGAGTTTTTATCCTTGCCCGGCCTGACAGTGATAGAAAGTGTTTTCCCCAAACTAGAAAAATAGTTGGGAGAGGATGAAATAGCAAAGAGGTCAGTGAATACTGAAGGATTTCCACTTCCTCTCTCCTCCTCTCCGGCTCTGCCTCTGCCTCTGCCGGCCGCAGGTCCGACTTTGTATTCATGGGCTGTGAGCGCCCGTACAGCTCATCTATTGTGCATGTGTGTGTCAGGATCATTTCTGAAGCCGCCCGCTCCGGCACTAGCAGGAAGCAATAAGGAGGAACTCCCTGCTTGTAAAATTAATTCCCCTTAGTATGTCAGAGTGTGGCTGAGGATCCTGGGAGTGAGTGAGGGGGGGGGAGGGGGGGGGCGCGTTGGGGTGTTGGTATATAAGCTGCTTTAAGACGCTGCCTTGCTCCTTCTGTGGGGGTTGTTGTTGTTGTTTGCATCACGTTCTCTCCCGAGATGTAAATATTGTATAGAAATTTGAAAAGCATGAATAAGTGCTAACGTTTTAAGTGAATTTGCTCCGGAGCGTCGCCGCCGCCGCCTTTCTATTTGTGATTTTATCAATGTCATTAGACCATTCATTGAACTAAGTGAGGAATCCATCAAAAGCTGACAGGAAGCGGCAGACTAATGGCTGTTAGGCTGTAATATTCTTTAATATGATTTTTATTTGCCTTAATTTCATCTTCTTCTGTTACACTGGTCCCAAATCAGCGGAGAGCTGCAGAACACCTGAGCATTGAGTGTGTGTGTGTGTGTGTGTGTGTGTGTGTGTGCAGTGTCTTATAGAGGCTTTAATTCTCCGTGTGGATTCATTCGGAGGAGGCAGAGTAAAGAATTACAGCTCTCAGTAAACTGGAGTGAGACGCACATTGTGTGACAATTGTCTTTCACTGCGGGGACACATGAAACAAATTGGGACGAGTATGCGTTATGGCCGCCGCGACGAGCGGGACGGCAATTTGTGCCACGCCGACGCCGAGCCCCCCGCACCCTAATTTTATCTTTTCATACTCCTCTGCATTCGGAGCCACCTTCATCATACACTCCAACACTCTAAATTAAAAATAGCTCAGCGGGCCTCGTGCTTTGTGCTGACACAAACCTCATTTCACTCCTCCTTTCACTACTTTCCCCCCTGTTCTTACACTTCATATCCTCTGAGACAATCGAGCGCGGCCCCTGAAATTGCCTGAAACATAACAAAACAAATGAAATGGAAATTAATTTTTTGCAACAGGATTATCTACCCGTGCGACTATTATCTTCCCGTGCTGTTTATCTGGAGCAAAAGGGAGGAGATTATTTTACAATTAATGGCGCAGGATTCAGAACCCCGCTGTAATCATTAGATGACATGTCTTGAAGAAATAGCCCTTCATATTGCCTTACCCTGGGCTTCAATAATCTTGACCCTGGGTATTAATGGATGAGTTAATGGCCTGCAGAAATCCTTTAATTTATGCCAGGGTGAATTAAGAATAAGTAATGGATTCTGCTTTTCAAAATGTCCAGACAAGGCATTTCCGTTCAGCCTATCTGAGAAATCAAATTATCATATTATCTCTTTTGAATGGCTCTTCTGAACTCATATTTCACAATATCTGATGGAAATAATTCTGACGTTCATTACACGAGTCTCGCTTTATTGTGACTTGCTGCTACATGCTATGACAAAAGGGGATAATGATTTCCCAGTTGGCGATGAGGAGAATGGAGGAGGAGGAGGAAGAAAAAAAAAAAAGAAAAACCTGACACATCAAACTTTCAGTGTCCTAATGTAAATACAAATGTAATTATGGAAGTGTAAATTGGTTTGACTCTGTGGAGAAAGGCCACATCCGTGCCCCTTTCCTCTCTGTACATGTGAGGAGAGAAATATGTTCAAAATAGACATGCAGATATTTCGTTAATTCAGTCTGTGTATCAAGATTCGCTATTGTTACGTAAAGACAGCGATCGTTTTTATTCACTGTGGCGTCACAGCAGCATTTCTTGATACTATAGGACGCCTGTCACCACACAACTGTGATTGTGTTACGATATGAGTTTACTTATTTACATTGGCTCCAGTTTGCGAGGATTCACTAGCACTTTAACATATTAATCAAATACGTCATGGCACAAACTTCCCAGTCTTTGGTAGAATGGAGAAAATTCAGAGTCATCTATTTACAAAATCTGTAATCTGTATCACTTGGATGCCATTACGATAAGAATTTAAAAAATAGGGTGTTACAGCAGCTAAAAGACGGTAAAAATAACATGGCTTTAATACTACAGAATATCTCTCAATCTAAATGGATGGATAAATAGAGGCAATGCTCAATAGAACAAAACAAGAATATACAGGAACAAATAACGCTCAGATATACTTGAAAAAAATGTATCAGCACATTTTCTGTGTGTATCAGTCAGTCCTGTGAAAAGGCAAATGGCAGCAGTGACAATCGTGATGTATAGGTCTCACGCCTTCGTGTACAGTGAAGCTGTCGTATACCTTGTACATCGTCAGTCTATTGGAATTTATATAACTTAATCCGCAGTTTGGATTCCAGGTGTCATTACGCAGTCACATCCATGCGAACATAACATTTCCTCTCTTATGCAAGACGTCCAACACTCGAACGAACACAAGTGTGAAATATCACCTTTCAATATTATCAGAGGTATAATTATGTCTTGATTTTTTCATGCATTCATCTTTAAATGAAGATATAGGAGCTACAGTTACTTATGCAATGGAATATTATGATATTCACAGACATCACAAATGATTCTTAAATGATAAATGGATAAGTTAGATGATTAATTACGTATACATTTGTTTCGTGTTGACACTTAAGAAATATGCTTTGTTGGATTTTTCACTTCCTTCTAATTTCAAAGATTCAACACAACCAGAGAGTAACTTCACCCGTCCTCAACAGCTTCTCCAAGGCTGTCGCTGTCACCCATGTTCCATCCCATGTGGTCTGTCCCAGGATTGGTCAATCCACAGGGTTACATGAATATATAGTATGAATCACTTTGAATAAAAGTTTTCAGATTATGCTACAACAAAACAAATTAGTCTTTTTTTAATATGAAATCCACTGCTTGGCTGTTGACATGGACTGTAACAGAGTGTCTGATATCGCTGCATACATAGATATACAATACAGACACAGATGTATGTCTCCTCACATGTCCTCCATTACGGGGCCTCCTGCAGGGCCCTGAGTTTAAAGACACTCTTATAGGGGATAGGGGGCTTCACATGCCTCTTTAGCTCAGCCCTGCATTCTTACTGGATGATGTCATGCGTGTGTCACGGTGGGGGAGAAGTTTGACAGGAGCTGTAACACTATCAGGGAGTCGTCCTGCTGTAATGAAGTCATCCCTGCACTTGTTTTTCTGTCGCTCGGCTCCTCAGGTTATAGAACGTCCTGTAAGTAGACCTGAGCCTCCTCCTCGACCCTGGAGCCCTCACACACACACACACACACACACACAAACACACACACAGACACGCGACCAACTCGCACATACTCTCCTGTCAAACAGCAGCGCAACACTGGCAGTTATTTGGGTTTTGTTTGTAATCTTTTTGGGCGCTTTGTCAGGCCGGCGCACTGATATTAGCGTGAGTGCACAAAAGCCCCCGAGTGGTGTCACGCACAATTAATGTCCCCAGGTAGCAACTCCATTAGTCTTATGAACTCAAGTCGCAGTGGGGAATGCTAATGGTGGAGGTGCCGTGGGGCATTAGGAAGGAGCGTGAGCCAAAGCTACCACTTTACCCTTCGATTTGACCAGTGTGCACCTCCATCTCACTTCAGAGCCCTGGAACCAGCACCCCCCACGCCCCCCACCCATCACCACCACCACCACCACCACCACCACCTCCTCCCCAACCCCGACACTTTACCCAGACACACTGTCAGATAGCGAGCGGCCTCAGAAGATCCTGTTGGCACTGTGCGGCGCCACTCGCTCTCACAGCTGTGCACCGCCCCCCTTTTAATGATCATTTATATGTCCCACACATCGGATCCAAATGCCTCCAATTACGTAACACCGCCATGTCCCGTGTCCCTCAAGTGGACCCTTTTGAGAGTCCATATTTTTTTCAGTTTTATGTGAAGACACCGCCGCGTGGTTAATCACTGTCAGCTTTTATAAATGTTGACTTCCATCTCGGCGCCGCGTCACGTGACCTCCTCCACTACGGGTTCCCTGAGCCTGACCTTGCTGCCGT
>JAFBJT010109223.1:37904-50109 GCA_016785325.1 Chascanopsetta lugubris
AAAAATTCAGCTGATTGAGACCAAAACCGAAGTTTGTACCAGGACCTTCAAACGTGTTTCATTCACCTCTGAAGTTGATCATTTTAAAATGGGGATTTGCGCCCCCAGTGGCCACCCTATGAACTGCACCCCCCCCCCCTTCCTATTGTGTTTCATCCGTCCGCACCGGAGGTCGTTTTTTATCTCGAAACGATGTAAAGAAAAGCTGGACGTGCTCTGAATGCACGGTGGAGGACTCGGCCGGAGCTTCCTGTGAGGGCAGAGGAGGCAGAAACCAATGGCCCGTATATATTTGTGTTTTATCGTGGGGTAACCTCAGGCAGCCACAGTGATTATGAGGACAGCGCATGATGTGACACAGAGTGGAGAACTGGAGCAGGTAGGAGATGCGATGGTGGAGCCGAGTCTCTTTCATTGCGCTCATGAAGGAACTCTGAGTAAAAGCAGCTCTGCTGGGACTCTGTTTAAAGATGGACGCTGCGTCTGTGACGTCACCGATGGTTTTCTGCACAGTGTTTATGAGCAATGACTCTAAACGAGTGGCTCGCCGCCCAAATGTGGGTCACACACCTGCTTTCAGCGTAGAGTTCGAAAAAAAGTCAACATGCTTTCATTTTGAAGAAGAGTTTTTTTTTTTTTTTTGCATCAGAGTGCCGTCTATTCACGCTCCGTAACAGTAGGGGGCGGTGATGCCCTGTCATGCCAAGAGACACCTGCCATCTTGCCTCACTCCTCCCACTTCCTGGTTCGTCCAAATATGGGGTGAAGCACACATGTAGAGCAGGGGTTCGGCCCAGGAGTCAGTCAACAGGCCACGCCCCTTCATTTGAACCCATTTCAAACCTGAAAATAAGCGAGTTAAAAAAATAAATAAATGAATAACTTGTGTACTGCAGCTTTTCCACTTTAGTATTGGCCTCATCCGTCAGCCCCAGAGGTTGCTGCTTGGTGCTATATGGAACATTCCGTGGTTTATGGGATGTATCAGAGGTAGTTTGACCAGGCAGGAATCATTAAAGATTGGGAATCATGCCTGGGTTTGAGTCAGGTCACGTTGGCTGAGCAGTGGGCAGAGAATAATTGAGGTTTGTGTATTAAAGTAATCTACCTACAGCCGTCTCCTTTGATTGACACGGTGCCCACACACGTATAATTACAAGGTGCCCACTCAGGTGTAATTACTGGCAAGCTGTGACCGCGCTAATTACGGTGGTGAGATGAGGTAAACCCAGCGCTTACATTAACAACAGCAGGCGCACAGGTCAGGGGCCGGTATTAAAGGTGCCCGGTGTGGGCCTGATGAGAATCTATTGTCAAATTTGATAATGGCTCCTCTTTCAACGAGGGGGCGGAGCCAGTGGAATAAACACCCACACATCCACACAACAGGTTAGGGCGGGGTTGTCCAAACTGGGGCCCGGGGGGCAGCGACTTCTGAAAATAAATTGGAACGTGGCCCTCGCATGAAACTGGCACTTGACTGTATTGTTTGTACTTCTTAGTTTTAACACTAGGTGGAGCTACACTGAAGACTAGTGATTGGACAGTAAAAGGCAACTCATATCTCGCATACTGGCATTTTGTATTTAAATGAGTTCGTTCGTTCAAAAAACATCTTTTAGCATCTTTAACCATCAAATATGAACTACCGACATTTTCACTGGTGCAGTGCGTACGATTGTTTTTGTTACTTGTCAATATTACAAACAATTAAATACTGACATTTTCATGAATTTATAATCACGTAAAAACAAAAAGTTTTGATTGACATGAGTGGACGTACGAACACAGCTTCTCCTGCGTGTTCAGGAGGGGGAGGGGGAGGTGATGGATCCAACAACATGCAACTTCACCTCTAGAGGTCTCCACATCGTACACACGGCACCTTTAAACATCGGCCCAGACTTGGTGTCTTCCTCAGGATGGGGCCCCTCAGTGGAAGAAGTTGGGGTTGGGGTGGGGGGGCGGGGGGGGGGGGTACAGCGCAGCCTCAGCACAGGCAGGCAACCATAAATCAGTTGCATCTCACTCCGGGTTGTGGCCTCGTGTGCATCGAGCTTGAACTGGTGCAGCAGCAGCAGCAGCAGCAGCAGCAGCAGCAGCAGCAGCTTAAACCCCTCTGTGACTGTTTGACTTTAATTCCTCTTCTTAACGTTCATACAAGGAACCATGAATCTCTGTCGTAGTCTTTGACAACTAATTATGTAATACACTGCCCTTGAGCTCTTTTTTTTTTCTAGTTTTTTTATTTCGAGCCCCCTTTTCCAGAGCCATATTTTCAAAGCCCGGCTGCCCCACACTTACGTTCACACGTGACAGTGACACGGTCAGAGAGACGGAGCCGCAGCCAATCTGGAAACATTTGTGGCAATAACCAACCAGGTCTGTTTGGAGGTTTGTTCATGGCTGCGCATTTTTTCTGTTTTCACCGACGTTTCCGTCACTGTCCCATTAGAGCGCGAACGACTCGGGCGGATCACGCTCATCTCTCCGGCCGCCGCCGCCGCCGCCGCCGCCGCCGCCGCCGCCGCCGCTCGCGCGTTGATCCGTCACTTCTCTGCTCAACACGGAAAATGAGCCGGGCATCGAGTGACTCCAGTCATTTTCTCAAATTCTTCTGTTGAAAGCCGGGACGTGCAGGTGCTGTGGTATTAACAACTTCACCACTAGAGGTCACTGAAAGGTGCGTCAGTGTGTAAGATGTGGTGACCTCTAGAGGTGAAGTTGCATGTTGTTGGATCCGTCACCTCCCCCTCCCCCTTCTGAACGTGCAGGAGAAGCTGCGGTCGACTTCAGTCGTCATTAAAGCTCAAAAGATGTTTAGTGCGTCCACTCTGGGCCACGGGGAAAACATGGCGGCCGCGACACTGCACCTTTAAGTGTGTTGACATCATTCGCCCGCACATGTGCGAGAGGTGGCGGATTATTAGGCTCATGTTTCTCAGATGTAAATCTCATGTTCCATTAATAATGTATTTTTTTTGAAGTAATAATGAAAATGATGCTTTTAGGAGAGCGGGCTGTTTGAGTGATGGACTCCCTCAAATTACTCTCCTTAATTATTAATCCTGCTTAATTATTTTTGACTCGCATGTCTCGAGGGTCTCAAACTGGATGGAGTACTTCAAGTGAGGTCGTGTTCTTGTGACCAACTCCATATAAACACACACACACACACACACACACACACACACACACACACACACACTTTTGGACACCCTTGCCAAGCATCACCACTCTACTTTATTGCAGTTTGATGGGTACAGCCATGTACATGCACTTTGAGGTATAACGCTAATGTGGCTAATGTGGCTAATGTGGCTAATGTGGCTAATGTCTCCAACAGGCTGTCGCCTCAACTTGGGCAGACTGATATATTTAATAGTGTTTAAGAAATGAATGGAGTCTTAGTGTCGACAACAGACCTTCTTTCAGGCCTGCAATAGAACAAGGGAAGCAGAAGCGCCAGCGTACAAACTCATTTCCAAATTTTAGGACTCCCTTCCGCTCAAACTGTAAATTCAGAGCATTGAGGTCCCTCGCGGGAAATTGTTGAGTTACTCGCGCAGAAACTGCGCGCGGCGTCGGGCGGTGATGAAGTGGCCTCTCCACATGTGCCGTTAATATGAAGACACCAAATTCACGACCCTCCGACGCAGAGCGCGGCGGCGGCGGCGGCGGCAGCTCCGTCACAACGTTGGGAGTTTATAGAAAAGGATCTGGAGCAGCAGGTGTGGTGCAGCACGGCGCAGTGGTTTTACCTGCCTTTAACAAGGGCCACCACACAAATCAAACCAGCACTGAACAGCCCACGTCTTTTCTCACCAACTCCCAACAAGGCTTTTCCTTAAAGTTCTCACTTTTATAATTGTTTCCCACCTGATCTCAAAGTAAAACCATCAGTTGCGCGACTGCCGTCACCGGCGGCATGTCAACGATTGTCCCGACTACTTTAGCAATTAGACGGACTCCTTGAAACAAAAGGCTGCAGAGTGAAAGATACACATTTAATTGAGGACGTTTGACAATCTGCCGAGTTTGAAACAAGTCGAGTAGAAAATGGGATTTTTTTGGGGGGGGCGGGCGGGGGGGCGGGGGGGCGGGGGGGCGCCGCAGTGGATTCATGATGGAATTAGCTGCCATTGGATGTTGTGACATGTTCTGTGAGCTGAGGCACTCGAAGATTCAATTGTCAAAAAGTGAGAAATGGGTGCACTGGAGGAGAGAGAGATACGTTGGTGCAGTGGACATTTGTGTACATGCTTTAAATAGAGGTTTTACACAGTCTTGGATTTGTGAGCAAGAACTTTAAAGGTGCAGTGTGTAAGATTTGGTGACATCCGGAGGTGAAATTGCGTGGTGTATCCATCACCTCACCCTCACCCTTCCCAGCACGCAGGAGAACTGATCCAGTAGCCCTCAGTTATCATTAAAGCGCAAAAGGTATTTAGTGTGTCCACTCTGGGCTACTGTCAAAACTCAGCGGCCCCTGTAGAGAGGGGGGGCCGCTACACATTAAAAGTGACACAAAGACCAAAACCTTACACACTGCGCCATTAAAGCTGGAGGTGGAATCGCAGGCTTCTCTATGGTGGTGATTCTCCACTGGTGGGTCGTGACCCAAATCTGGGTCGCAGACCTGTTGTCCGTGGGTCGTGGACCTTTGACTGGGGAAAAAAAAAATTGTTGTGCTTTTATTTTGAAGATGATTTTTTTTTTTTTATCCCATCTATTCATTGTTGCCCTGTGATGCTAATAAACCAACTTACCACCGTTTTAACACCTGCTGGTGGTGATGCTAACTTTATATATTCTGTTTCCTTCATGAAATAAGTCTGAGTTGTCAGTTTGGGTCGTGGCCCATCATTAAAGGGGTGATGGTGGCCCCCAAACCAAGACCAGTTGAGAGCCACTGCTCTACGGCGCCGCTGCTCCACGAGACTTCCATTCACTCCGGTAATGAAGAAGATTTCAGCCCCTTCGCGGGTTCCAATATTTAATTTTTTTACGGCCCATATCAGATCCAGTGCAGCATTCATGAATAGTTCACATTTGAATGATGTAATATTTTCCCATTGCGGTGATCAAATGTAATTTCCATGCTAATGGTGGATTCAGATTCGAGGCTGAGCGGGTGCATTCATTTCAACTTTGTAAATGATCAAGTATAAGATTGGTTTTTGACGATGTTTAAAAATGTCAAGTGTGGATTTAATCCAAAATATTTTGGATTGGAAAATAATTAAACCTTCCCAGGCTGAGTAAGGTGTGTTTATCTCCTTCCCCGTTGGAATCGTGTAATCGCCTGTGAGGCAGACAAACAAACAAAGAAGATAAGATAAACAAAACTGTTGTAGGATGAGACAAAGCAGAGAGAGAGAGAGGCTGAAGAGTCCTTTGAGAAATTAAGTCAACTTTGGTTTGTGGATTTTTTCGCTTGTGCAGGAGGAGGAGGAGTCATAATATTTGCTGCAACCTGGTAAATATTGAAAGATGCAGTAATGGAGTTGAGGAAATGCAGGTGAGACCAAGAACAGGGATTTGGAATCATCATATCGGAGCAGAGTCTAAACATGAAAACTCACTGTCCGAACGTAAGACTCGCGAAAATGTGCGAAGCGCAACTATTTATTTATTTTTGTCACATTCAACATATTTGTTAAACTAAGATATTTGATTTATTTTAAGTTGGACTGACACGCCCACGTTGTGTGACTGAAAGTTGAATGACTCAAAGTGGTCCAGTACGGATGTGGAGAAACTTGCAGTTCACATGGCGGCCACTTGAGGCTGTCAATCCCCATAGATTCCCGCCCAATAGGAGCCTCATACGCACTCTTTCTTTACACTTGTGTTTTCCCCCAGTCGCCCGTAGGTTGAGATTCTAATTGATGGGATACATTGCTCATTGCCCGTTGCATTGATGAACCGGCAACGCTTAATGCAGCACTGGTGCTACATGTGCTTCACGTAGAACTGAGTGGTGTCCAAACTAAGGCCCGCGGGCCAACTGTGGCCCACAAACCAGTTTGAACCGGACCGCTACCAATTCTAATAAATATAATGGAATGTGGCCCACGTGAAATTTGCGCTTGACTCGAATGTACCTATGAGTTGTCACGCTGGCCAAGTTTCCTGGCACTGGATTAAGCAGCGGGCGATCGGGAGCTTCCCTCACGCTTTTACGTTGACGGCCAAAAACAGTTGGTGGAGCGACGGCTCGAGTCCAGATGGAGCCTGTTTGCGTTGGCTGCTGAACCAGGGGAACAATAACACACAGGACTGAAGTGGCGAGACAATACAACACTGAGCTGCACAACCAAGAAATCTGTTGTCTGATTCAAATCCCGCCCAAACTCCTGGGTTTACCATGACCAGCACGTCTCTCTGTTAGGTTTATATCAAAGCTTCGGCGCCGTCGGTGCGCAGCCGGACAGAGCGCGCGCATGGAAACACAAAAGACACATTTTCTTTTCCAGCTCTGTTCGAACGACTCTGCCGCAGCGCTTAATTGCACGGGCTCTTCGTCCTAAATGACGGTGCATCGTCTCAAACGCTCACTCGAACTCAGAGTGAATTGATCTTGAAATGTCACCGTTTTAAATGGTGAGAGGCAACATTTATGAAACAATCAGGAAGAGTTGCTTTGTTCGCTCGACAAACACACGCACTGTAAAACCAAGCTGTTTTCATCATGTTACGGTGACGCTCCTCCTCCCGCTCCGCTTGTGTTTACAGTTGCATCTCCAACAGGAAGTAGAATGGAAATCAGAAATGAGGTATTTCCGTATCCTCGGACGTTCTTATCAATCATTCATTCCTTTTGTTTTTGTTTTTTTCAATCTGCAATAAAGAATTATCCCTTGACTCTGGACACACATTTACACCTAAAACTAATATGAATAAATAAACAAATATATAAACAATAATGATATAATAATAGTAATAATAGTAATAATAGTAATAATAGTAATAATAGTAATAATAATAATAATAAGTATTATTATTATTATTATTATTATTATTATTATTATTATTGTTGTTGTTGTTGTTGTTGTTGTTGTTGTCGTTGTCGTTGTCGTTGTCGTTGTCGTTGTTGTTGTTGTTCACTTTATAAAGTTCCCTCTTTATAGTCACCTCTAAGGTTAAACACATCATATTATCATTATTAATGATCAAATACTTCTCACTTCATTTCAGGTGGAATTTCATATCAAAAATACGATCTTGTTTTTTAACACCTGTGTGAAAATCTGCAGATTTGAGGACAAGTCGCTGGATTTCATCCCCAAACATATTTCACACTATAATGAACAAAACAGATCCTTATCACCATCGCTGGGCTTTCTGTGAATCTACTTTGCTCAAAATGTGACTTCCAGCAGAGTCGGAATCCACCACGAAATCCATTGTGCTGTATTTAGAGCGAGCGGAAGCGTCCGTGCGCGCTCAGCCGTTTGTCAGCAGCGACCCCTGCGTGTCAGCGTGAAAGATGGCGTCTCCTCCCCGTCCCCTGAATAGACTTTATTGACGTTTGTGGATCTGTGCCGGCCGCCCGCACGGCTGCAGGCGCCGGGGGGAGATTTTCTTAAAAAAGCGAGTGATGGATCCTCGCCCTCTTCGGCCTGGTGTAAGTGCGCAGACTCATTCTGGCGCTCGGCTCTGTGAGTGAGGGGGCATGAAAGGCAGAGGCAAGAAGGGGAAGAGGCTCACGGGCCTCAGGCGCAGCCACACTGATCAAGAAAGGTGTCTGACGGGGGGGGGGGGGGGGGGGGGGGGGGCGCCGCGCCCGCACACCCCCCCTACCTTAAAGGTGCATCCATGTCAGCGTCTTGTGAATTACGACTGTGGCAAAAGGGAGGGGCGGGCAGGTTGGGGGGTGGGGGGGGGAGGGGCCGGAGGTAAAGGGGCCAAATTGTAACAGATTGCTAAACCTCAACCTTTTGCCCTTAAGCTCCAAAAAAAATGGACTTTAGGGACGAGGGTCCCAGTCACAACGTAATTGATGCCGAGCCGGGGACAAGGTCAGTCCCATCTGCCAGCGTCTGCTCTCCCTCTTGTCCCGCCTCTCAGACCGTCTCCTCCGTCCCTCCGTCCCTCTCGTCCTCATTACGGGCTCCAAGTCCGGGCTCCGGTTCGCCCTGTGAGCCTCGTACGGAGCCGTTCCATCCCATATTTCCTCAGGTGTCAACCGAGTGGCACGGTTGTGTCTTAGCTGGCAAATCGATGTCTTGAGTGAAGGATGTTTGTTTTATGTCCTGACTGGAATGCGCGTGCGTTGGCGGTCGTGTGCAGGTCTTTGTGGAGGTTGTGCGAGACTGTAAACATGTACATGCTGTGTTTTATGTTTTCTTTTGTTCTCTTTCTTAGTTTCATAGTCAGGGTCTGACTTTCTTCTGCTGAGAGTGTGGTAGGGGGGTACGGTCAGGTAAGATGAACCCACACAGAGTGTTCATCTTTTAAATCCAACGATAGTATAAAGTGAAAAAGATCCATTTCCTGAGAAGGAGTGCAGAACGTGACAGAGTGAGAACTCTGTCTTCCTCATCACAATCAGTCCGTCGTTCCAGTTGCCTGTTTTTTCTCGTACATTTTCACACAGTGTCTCAAACAGGCATCGCGGCGACACGAGGAAGACGCTCATGTCCACGCCGCCGACATACGGATCCAGAACCATTCATTTGGGCCCCGCCCCCGACTCTCTCTTCGGTTTCCTTTGATCCGTACATGGGTGGACCACAGTGTCGAGCGGAGGCCACTCGAGCCGCCGCTGCTCATCGATGCATGAGAGTGGAAACATATGTTTGCTTCCCGACACGGACGCTGGAATAAATCTCTCTCTTTGTGCAGGTGCACACGTCGTTACATGTGAACGCTGCGTTTTCAAAAAATGATTAATGGGCTCCGGGTGGAGAACTTGTTCAGTGTGACACGGGCTTTTGTCTCGGTGTTGTCATCCGCTTTCCTCCTCCCCTCTCTCTCTCTCTCTCTCTCCCTCTCTCTCTCCCTCTCTCTCTCTCCCTCCCTGTGTCTCTCACATTCCGCGATATGAGCTGACAGCGCAGCAATAACCCGTTGCAAATTAAAAGGGCGGGGTGTAAATGCAAATGGTGGAATGCACAATGGAAACGTGATTAAAAGGCATTTTGGTGTCTTTTATCTCCGTGGTGCCGCTCGTGCCGGCGAACACTTGGTATGTGGAAGGTTTCCAGCGCTGCTTCTAACTCTCTCTCTCTCTCTCTCTCTCTCTCTCTCTCTCTCTCTCTCTCTCTCTCTCTCTCTCTCTCTCTCTCTCTCTCTCTCTCTCCCTCTCTCTCTCTCTCGGGACAATTTAACTTTGATTGTTTCTCGGGCTGCACTTCCTTCCACCTCACTTCCCCAATCCAAGCCCCTCCCCTCTCAAAACAGGATTGGCCGGGGCCAGGAGTCTGATCTCAGAGTTTTGGACCATCTAGGCCCCTCCCCCCCCCCCTTTTGCTAACAGGAAGTAATTACACGTGCACATGTGAAAAGAGCTGGTTCCCTTTGCACGGACATAAATGCACCAAAGCCCTCGGGAACAATCTGGGAGCCTTTGAGCGGATGTAAAGTAGCTGTGGGGCATATGCTGCTCGCTTTGCCAAGAGCTGGCAGCGCGAAACTTGTTTTGATTTCTTTTTCCTTTTTTTTTTTTTCCTCTTTTTTTTGGGGGATGCCAGAATCATCATCCTGATCATAGGAGCGACTCGGGGAATGGACCAATTAACTTCCATTCCAGACTCCGCGGGGATGGATATTAGGTGAAAGAGTCAATTAAGTTGACATTTTGAATTTCCAGTGGCTGCGTTTCGCAGCAAGCATCTCTCTTTCCATTGCTCATACTTTCAGTTCTCCTCTGTCCTTTTGTGTTTGGAGCCAATTTCCTTCCAGAATCAGAGTCAGAATGTCCAAAAATGTGATTTCAATGTCGTAGTAAACACTTTTCAAGACAGGAGGCGGAGCCAGAGAGAGATTAACATTCTGAAGTTTCATTGACCAAAACAACATGCCTCTGAAGGTGGATAGAGAGACTGGGAATTGAACCTATGACCTCTTGCATTCAAAATGCATGCGTTGTAGCTCACACCCACTGAGGTTGAGTATGAACTGCATGACATCCATGAAGCGAGAAAACATTTGATCAAAATTGTCAAAGGTTACTTTTATTTTGAAATGCCGTCATTTCCTGAATGTGATTCTATCATGCTTGATGTCAACATAAGAGGGAGGTGACAACGTGAAAAGCTCTGCCCACTTCACCTGTATCGCAACATTGCCCCAGTTACATCAACAAAAACTGGGTTGACACTGTATGTAAATGCTTTTATTTTGAAAATTCTATCATTTTTTATGTTCACATAATCAGAACGCAGCATGAAAATGCTATGATTGATATCCAATTCAAAATGGATAGAATTTTCAAAATAAATGCATTACCTGTATGGCAACAGTGCTGTCAACAGCAAAGATAACAGAAACTCAAGGGCGCACAGGAAATGGAAGACTTTCAAAACAAAAGCATCTTCACACAAGGTCAACCCAGTTCTCCAAGCATCATATGTGAAGCAGTGCAATTCTCTTCTCGACCTCATCACATTGTGTTTCCCTCTTTCTTCCTGGCCTCCATCTTCTCTGCCTTTTGTCACAGATCCGCATTCCCGAGATCTTTCTTCCTGTGGCCCCAAGTAGGAAGGTTCTTCGGGGGTTCACTTGTTCCTCTTTCTCTTCGTGCTCTCATTTCCAATTTCAACTCTAAAGCAGCTCTCCACCATCCCGACATGAATTTCCTCAGCGTATTGACGGCGCTGTGACACCTCCGGGCCTTTTCTATCCTTTCAGAGCACGGCCACATGGCTCCTCACGCTACCTCCAATCCAGTGGCCGTGGAGGGAAGGACTTTCCTCCCCAATGTTGATGCAGATTAGTGTTTGAAAGCTTTGCACAGAATAAATCTCTGCCGCCGAGCATTTCAGGACCAATGTTCCTTTTGTGTCTAAACGGCACAGATGCTGAAAGAACGGTCGGGGACTGGAGCACAAGTCGTGTGTAAAAGCTAATGTGAGGTAAACAAAGGGGAAAGCAGCAGCAGCAGCAGCAGCAGCAGCAGCAGGGAGGAACGAGCCTTTGTGATTTTCGTGACTCAAATTAGCTTGCGGTTTAATTCGGGGAACAAAAAATGTGCTTAAGTGCGCCGCCTCTCACCTGTGGAGGAACCGGGTCATGTGGAAGTGCTTCTAAGGTTACAGCCGTACGTTGTTGTTGTTGTTGTTGTTGTTGTTGTTGTTTCATCCCTGTTCCCGTACTTGTTCCGTCGTGGTGGGTACACGGGGGAACCGGCAGCTCAGCCCCAGATAAACAGTGAGTCGGTATAAAACGTACACAACCCCGAGTGTACCGCCGACTCCACTGAGTGTTCCAAAACAATGCGCACGGCAGAGTGAGAATACAGAGGAAGATCCAATGTGACTGTCTTCCTTTCGCCACATTCAAACTTAGCACATGTATTCTGTGTGAGTGATTTAGGTGGGATGCGAACCCATGTTTTGAGGGAAGTTCCCTGTTGTTGCTGGAGTGCCCTCTGACCCTGAGAGAGGGCAGACTCAGTGTGGAAGACGGATGTGAACGTGTCTTTGTCAGGATGATGGATAGATGGATAGATGGATAGATGGATGGATGGATGGATGGATCGATGGATAGATGGATCGATGGATAGACGGATAGATGGATAGATGGATAGATGGATAGATGGATCGATGGATATACACAGAGATATACAGGATTTTTATTTTAAAGGACAGACAGGAAACAAAATGCATCATTATTTGGTATAAAAAGTCATTTTATACCAAAGAAATTACTGTAATTAAATCTAGAAAATAAAAAAGATTACATCATTATTTGGTATAATAATCCATTCTAAATAAATTGGTAAAAAACGGTAAATAAATCAGAAAGAGTTAAAACCACATCCCAAACATCTACTAATGCACATGACTCTCACTAACAAGAAAAAAAAGATGTTAACTTGTATTTTGGTTGAACCCTCTCTTGATTGCTCAGGGGCACAACGTCTAACCTCCACCCGAACCCGAACCTGAACCTGAACTCGAACCCGAACCCTAACTCTAACCCGAACCCTAACTCTAACTCTAACTCTAACTCTAACTCTAACTCTAACTCTAACTCT
>JAFBJT010109224.1:0-14605 GCA_016785325.1 Chascanopsetta lugubris
GTGTGTGTGTGTGTGTGTGTGTGTGTGTATTTGGGGGGCAGGTGTTGGCTCTCCTTTCTATGCAAGCGGAGGCATTAAAACACATCAGGAGGCGGGGGAATATTGACTAGGCCGTGTCTCCCTCACACTCGTGTTTGGTCGGCAGGCAATCTACCAGCCGTCAATCACGGCGAGGCGACCCAAGTTGGGAACCATCAAACGGCCTGACTTCTGGTGTCAGTGCTGAGGGGGATCTATTTCAGCGTGACACGCCATCAGCTGCAAATCTAAAGAGGGCCCCATTGTCAGGGAGGGGAAACACACAAGGATACACATATTCATGAATGAGCACACACATGCATACACCATCCGATGTGTTTAATACTGGCTTGATGGAATATATTACATTTGAATATATCATTGATAATAGTCTGTGCATGAGGATGTATTCATTTTTTTATTGAGTTTTTTTTTTTTTTCAAATTTTATTTTCTTCACATTTCGTTACTTTATGTTAATGTTTATACGCTAGAATTAAAACAGAAAAAAGCCTCTCCTTCCCCCTTTTTCTTGTTGCACTGGTTTGAATGAGACAATAATAAAGCATCCGTGCCCTCGGGCACTTATGATCATTTGAAATCGATTGATAGAAAATTACTTTTCCAGCGGTAATGGCGTCGCACTTTCCTTAACCTTTGAACTCGTTGCCACCGTTGCCCCCGGCTCCTCGGCAGCCGTGGATGGTAAAGTTCAACATGACATTCAGACACATTTAAGTGCTCTTTGGCTCTGAATACAATTAAAGGGCTGCTCTGTCTTTTTTCTTCCCCCCATGAGAGTGACTGATTCAAACCACATGGGAATAAATACAGTGCTTAATGAAATATTTAAGAAATGCTGTTGTTGACAACAAAACTGATAGAAATTAATATATTGGGTTTTTATTGCTTTTTTCTCCATCATGAGCGCATTTTAACAGTATAATTTTAATCATATATTTTTCTGTGTAACTGTTTATTTTATGGCCATGAGTTATTAATTACCTGTAACACCACCGCCTCATTTATATTCCTGTGGCATAACCTCTCTGGGGTCCTTATAGCGTCTGGATATACTTAAACACTGCTCCCAAATTAACTGCCTTGTTAGCATAAAGTATTACTTAAGCAAAGCATATTGATCCTAATTTAAATGTACAACTATATACATATTGATTATCTGAAAACCATTAACGTGGCAATTGAACGAGCGCAGGCATATCTTATTGTTAATTATTTCTCAGACACAGATAGTACAGGACGGGTCAGACAGTATGGTGATTTAATATAATTATACCCGTGGAGTAAAAGAGATAAATGCACAGTGGGATCCATGAATGAGTGTCTTCTCAGAAAGCACACGTGGGTGATTTGTCATTTGCGGTTTGGACGTTTGAGGCAATAAACTAAGGAGGTACGGGGGGGAGGGGGTGACAGTATTTCTAACACGCACTAAACTGCCACAGTGCTGCGGACCACCATCGTTGACTTGTTTCTCCACCGAGGCCAAAATAGTCATTCACAGTCGCTATCACTCTTTCACTCATTGGCTATAATATTCACAGGGAAACCTTTTCACTCGCTGTGCCAAAGGATGGTGATCGGAAGAGGACCATGTTTGTGTGTGTGTGTGTGTGTGTGTGTGTGTGTGTGTGTGTGTGTGTGTGTGTGGGTACGTACACACTGCAGCTTAAATGAGCAAGGCTCCATCAGGAGTGAGTGTTGACAGAATGAGACATTGTACTTTTGAGCCATGAAATTACAGGCTGGTAAGCCCAAGGCGATCGCCAGGTGTGACTGATGCGATGGTGGGGCCTGCTCGGACAAACGCAGCAGCGCACACTAGCATTCCTGCTTGTCAGTTATGTTATAGATCTCCGGGATATAACTCATCACAAGCACCAAAGAGGAATGATAAAGTTAATTGATATGAGTGTGTGTGTGTGTGTGTGTGTGTGTGTGTGTGTGTGTGTGTGTGTGTGTGTGTGTGTGTGTGTGTGTGTGTGTGTGTGTGTGTGTGTGTGTGTACATTGCCCCTAGACTATGCAAGAAAATTAAATCCAGACATGTGGAAGGGCACACATGATAATTATCAGGAAGTTGTGAAAGGGTGTGAATTATAACGATGTAATAACCGTATACCTGGGATTTTATAACTGGAGTGAAGCCACTATAATTGTGCATTTCTTGTTCTTTCACCAATGTGTCACTCATGTGTCAAATCCAGCTTCACAGATGTAAAGATTAGAGCACGTGTGTCAAACCTATGGCCCGTGGGCCAAAAGTCTAAATCATGCATTGCCCATGAACACTAGCTAATTCTCCATGCCACTTTTTATGCGTAGCAATATATTCAGTGTTTACATTTTCACATGGATGTAAATGCATATATAATATATCTAAAATGAATATATAATATTTGTATTTGTAACTTGGCCAAATGATAATCAAGTATGAGGACAGTTATTTTACAATATGTTAAGTAGTAATCACATTTAGTCCCATAATTAAAACCGGCTCCTTGAGAGCAACCATAATACCGACGTGGCCCTCGGTGAAAATACGTTTGACACCCTTGGATGGGTGGAAAACAGCACAGTGGCGCTCAGTGACTCTCTTCCTGTGGCAACAGGCCTTCTTATCTTTGCCTTGAATCAGTAGAAGCTCCCTCGGCCTGCCGTCCCACCTGTGTAATACTTGGATCCATTATGATGAAATGAAACATGTTGAAAGCTGTCCCAAGTTGTTATAGTATTTCAATACGAACGGTGAGGCCTATTCTAACATGCTAACACTCACGTGATGACTATGGATCACAGCATTGCAACAGAGAGGATTTTGCCATTGCATAAGACAGAGTAAAAGAAATGCATCCAACTGGGTGTCGTGTTCCCATCAATGCTGATCAGAGTCAGAGCCGATTAAAAGCTGCTTCCTCCGCATATTCTCCTCGCCGGGGAGTGGACGTGGATCAAATACATTCCGTAAAAGAAAATAACATCCGCCAATACCCAGTTGTGTAACTGTATCCCTGCTCACATTTAAATTCATTGCTAGCTCTGATTGTTGACTTTTACCTTTACTTCCAGCTCACTATTGATTTTTATTTTTATTTTTTCTGTTGATGCACTACAGACCCACGACTGGGGACTTACATTCACTGGCTGTAATCCTCTCTGGATCTACACTTGTTTTGCTCTCAGATGTAGTTCTGTGCTCTTGTATATATCGTCTCAGGCTCATGTGCTACGCAGTTCATAGTATATTAAAAATATCCTCACAGCGAGGATTACAACTCGACCTTAACTGATGTAGGATATTTGAATTGTTGATCGTTTGTCTGATTCGTGTTAAGTGCAGCTTAACTTGCTCAAGTCAGTTCTATTTTAAGCCTCCTAACAGGAGGTCGTCTCTGTGGGGAGGTAACTACGCTCCTCTCTACTGTACAGACACAATTACAGTGAGTCAAAGCTGCTGTGTTGGGGGCCACTAAACTTCTCTGTCCCCGGTTCCCACACCTGTCCTCAGGGCACCAAGATTTATGTCTCTGTCCGGATGATAAACCACTGTAGCCCTTATTTACAATACTGCTGTCTGTGCTTGTGTAGCTCACCCCTGTGAGTGTGTGTCTGTGTGTGGGAACGGATGTATACAGGCATGCGAGTGCTTCCAGGAGTTGTGAAACTTTTAAATAGGCTGTGTGTATTACTAAACTACACCTGTACCTGCAGCAGTTTGTGAAGCTTAGCAACCAAATGAGGATGTTCCTTGTGAAATTAGTGAGTTTTTATATATATATATATATATATATATATATATATATATATGACAATACAACTGGACTAAGTCATGACCTGTATACTTCAGGCCATGACTCAACAGCTGTCCAGCCCAGGGGTAACATAAACATTGCACCTGTGTAGTTACCTGGTGGCAATACACCGTCTGTCTGCAAGCTCATGGCTACGTCAACACAACAACAGCCTGAAGCTCAAAGGGTCAAATGTGGCTCTATTTCACACGAAGCAAATGCAAGACGGCAAATATTTGGAAATGTTTGGAAATGTTTTATTTTTAAAAGATGCACAATGCAAAACCCTTCGACTGCTTATATGAGCCTTTGACAACAGCAGCCATTGTCATTGTGGGTGTCCCCAATTCTGTTGGCGCAAAGAGAATTCAGGATGGGTTTGGTGCAAAAGTAATTTGCCATAATAAGTATTGGAACTAAAACTATATTCATTTGTTTTCATTTGTTTGGGTTTTATTCATGTGATTTTATTATGATGATTTGTCACGAGTACTTAGCTAATAATTCTTCATTTAAAAGTTCATTCTTTAATTTCTAAGCGAAAGTATTTATATTCGTATTGGCAGATATCAATACAATATAAAATATATTGGTGTTTTTCTTTGTGTATAATCTTCTGTAGAAACAATGGCAAGTATAGCAACAAATCTAAACACTTGTGATATGAAAATGGTTCATTTACACTTGGAGACTACATATTTCATAAGTAAAAGTGATGGCGTTATAATTACCACCAACAGCTTCTGCCTGCCTCGTCCGTGGTCTGTGTTCAAATGGCCTCTCACTCCACTGGAAGCGAAAACAGTGGCCCCTGTTGTGCATTCTCCAAACGCCAGCAACAATTAGAGTCATCTCCTCTCCAAGCTCCTGTGACACTCTCCTGATGGCGATAATATGCTGTCCTCATAAATATGATGGGCTCTTAAAGGACCCACAGGACATTGCTTAAATCCATCTGAAATATGCATAATGTTCTGCCTATCTCCGACAGAGGGGAGTGAGCAAAGAGACTCCTGTCCTATATTCACGGAGCCCACTGTCACAGGCCACTGGCTCACTGAAGCCCACATCACAAACAAAGACGTGCATGATGCTTATCTTTTATCATGACATTGATACAGTATGTCATTGCACTGTGATTGATGTCATTTATGCTTTTTCACTATTATTTCAGAGAAGCACACTCATCAGAGGATATGATCAGAAAGAGCCCAAAATAAGGTTTAAAGGTGCCGTGTGTACGGTTTTGGTATTATTTTGTCATTTCTAATAATAGTACCAAAACATCGCATACTGACATTTTAATGAATTTCTAATCACCTAAATGCTTTATCTTTTTTTTCCATTACTCTTAAATGAGCCCTGTAATGTATATTTACATGAGGAGTGGGTCCTCTCTACCGGGGCCGCCATGTTTTTACAGTCGCTCAGATCGGACGCGCTGAATATCTTTCTTTTTAAAAGTTTTAATAACAACTAAAGTCTACCATAGGTTCTCCTGCATGTTCAGAAGCGTGAGGGTGAGGTGATGGATACAACATGCAACTTCACCTCTAGATGTCACCAAATCCTAGACACTGCACCTTTAATGGTCAAGAAACTGTTTACAATCTGATACAGTTTCTTGAAATTTCCCACCTTATCTTTGACATACAGAGAATTCCGCCAACCCAACCCTTCTCTGATATCCCCAGTAACGTGGCAGTGCATGGAGAGCTGTGCTCCCATCAGAGCAGAGGAGCGGCACTCTCATGGATCCCAGACTATCGAGGAATGAGAGTTGTGAGAGGAAAAATATCGAGCTTTAAACGGCCGCTTTTAAAAGGTAAATGGAGTCAAAATGCTTCAACCAGTAAATTTGCCCCCAGAGACCAGGGGGAATGCGTAGCGGGCAGAATAATACATGTGGGTGAGGGGGTAATGAATTGGAAGGGATGCAGGGAATGTGCAGAGCCGAGCGTGGCCCTTTGAAGTGGACTGGGAGTTCTCGGTGAAGAGAGACTCGCTCAGATGCCGCCACCGAAGCATCTTTGACCATGAGAGATGACTCTCCTCCGGCTGATCCCTGTACTCTTTGTACTCTGATTCCAGCTCCCTTTGTGATGCTCTCAAGATAAAGGCAAGATGGACTGATGGGTATCTTGATCATAACATTGCATGTGTCGAGTATGTTATTATTTTTTTTTCTTTTCTTTGTGCTTTGCCACTCGGGCTGTTTGTTCATCTAAAGTGAATCTACACCTGCTAGCAGAGAACCGTATGTTAGCATAAAAAAAAATGTAAGCTTCTTAAAGTTCAGTAGATGTTGAGGAGATTTTGACAAACCACACTGAGTCGCTAAGAGATTATCTTGAAAAATGTGAGGCCCTCTCACTGTTCTGGCACTGTGTCTGTTTGGTCAGTTTGGCCCTGGGATCTGGTCCGACGAGGCGGTATCATCC
Source organism: Chascanopsetta lugubris (assembly GCA_016785325.1). Classification (NCBI taxonomy): domain Eukaryota; kingdom Metazoa; phylum Chordata; class Actinopteri; order Pleuronectiformes; family Bothidae; genus Chascanopsetta; species Chascanopsetta lugubris. The sequence goes on from JAFBJT010109224.1 coordinate 6,270, forward strand.
ATCTTGGGAAAGTTCAATAGACAGCTGGAAGTGCAGGTGTTAATACGCCCTGGAATCATTAAGGACTCATGAAAGTCTGAGCATGTGAGATGCTTGTCCGTGCTGCAGGAGGCCACATCGTTTTTGCACTGTCAATGTGATTGTGCTCTGGGCCAAATTCAATGATCACCCATTCCACTGACTCCTCCTGCTCTGCTACAGTTCCACAGTGACCTGATTTATTGACCCAGATATTGACTTGTTTATTTGCATATAGATCAGAGAATTAAGGTCCAATCACTGATGGCAAAATACCAGGAGAATGATAGTCTCCACAACTGTGGTGATTGTGATGTACTGGTGTGACATGGTCAGGGCATGGTTAGGTTTAAGCTAAGCTTGCATAACCGGGCCAAAATCACTGGTTATACTGGTGAGTGGACTCACTGGGCCCACTATCATCTTGCTATCAGGCACAAATGATCTGTGCTTCCTCGTAATTTGTCAAACAAATCACAAATGCAGAGGCAGCCTCCTCACAAAGCCGGAAAACGGGTGATGGATAAAAGCTACTATCTTGGGAAACGTTTGTTTGATGGTAAAATATCACTTTTACAAAAGTGGTTGATTCCCTCCAAGAAAGAAAAGAGTTCAAGGCATACAACAAATGCATGAATCATTGACAATTCTGGGTTTATACCCACACACCACATCTGCTCAGTCGGAGTAGTTTATGCAGAAAACTGTATGAGTAGGTTTTGTAAAATAATCCATGCTTTGGTATAAAACTTCTTATTTCAAGGTTCTGATTGAATGACAGTTAATACCCTTCACCGGACTCTTCTCTTCCGAGCATGTTGGGTTTTGGTTTGGTTGTTTCCTGGAAAGTAAAAACATGGTGGTGTCCATAGAGAGGATAACAACTCAGACACTCAGGTCATTATACACTCTTTAAAACATGCGTATAATGAATAAATATTCCATCCCTACTGATTACGTTGGTATAATTTCACCAAACGTTTCACACTCTGCCTTTAAGGAACCATCCTCACTTCAGGAAAGCATTTATAATGAACTCAGTTCATAATGTAGACGTTTCATCAAATAAACACAATGTTGGTCTCATGTCAGAGTGCATATTAGTTCAATTAACTCACTTTTGGACATTCAGGTAAAATACATCTATTGGCAAACAGTGATCAAATCATTTTTACATCATAAAATGTAGAACGTTTTTCCCTCCAACTTTAAATTTGCTGTGTGGATTTGGATGCTGCGGAGGAGGGAGGCAACATCTTGTCCCTTTTTTTCTTCATCCTAAAATTTCATGCAGTGCACAGGTCTGACAAGCACTTGTAGTGAATGGCCTTCTCTCTCTCTCTCTCTCTCTCTCTCTCTCTCTCTCCCTCTCTCTCTCTTTCTCTCTCCCCAGAGGCCTCCTGAACTTCTCTCTCAGTCAAGTGATGAAATATTTAGCATTACAATAGCAGCCCCTTTAAGGGAGGAGGGTGTCACTGACTCGGATCCATTGTTGTGTCGCCACGCCGTTATTGTGTGTTTTGGATGTTAATCTGTGATATATTTAAATAACTGTTGTAGTGGCCTCTTTTTTTTCCAATCACTGTTTTTTTTTTATTTATTTTTTTTTTTTCACCAAGGAATGAATAGTAGATTAGGAGGAAACTATTCCCTTTGGGATTTCCATGGCATTACAATATGAGCAACACACCAGAAGCAGATGAGCTGCATGAAGTGTGCATATTTTGCTCTCAGCCACAAATATGTAAAGGTTGTTGCTGTAAATCAGTGATTCTCAACTGGTGGGTCACGACCCAAAAGTGGGTCGCAGACTAATTTTCAGTGGGCCGCGAGCCTATTAGTTAAAAAAAAAGATGACGATTTTGAAGAGGATTATTTTATGCATTGGAGTTTATTCACACTCCATGACAGTAGGTGGCGATGATGCCCTATGATGCGAATAGACACAGTTTAATATGCTAATGCATCTTGAAACACAAGTACGACACCGACTACATCGCCACCTGTTGGTGGTTTTAGTTCGTCATTAAACTTGTATTTTGTGTGATAATCTGCGCTATCTCAGGTTCAAACTGCACCATTTTGTCATCAGATACATTTGAGAAGTTGAAGATTTTGCTCTATTTGGGTCACGGCTCGTCGTTAAGGGGTGATAGCGGGTCCCGAACCCGGACCAGCTGAGAGCCGCTGCTGTAAATGACAGTTTGATGACAGACTTCATTGGCAGGCTACAACGCTGTGGTGACTTTTGGACCAAGACCCAGCTTTTGGTTCCTTTTTTCATCGGCGGTGGTGAAAAATACATGGAATTGGGGACAGTGCAAGGTGTTGTATTCAATATATGGGCTTTCATGTGATAAATTGAACGTTATTCATATATGAGTGCACACTGTTTTTTGGTTATTCTGAGGAGAAGTTGCCTCTCGCCGTCCAGGGACCCTTTTCCTTTTAACTGAGAAGCGGTTCAGGGGAGGTTTAGGAGAGGAGGGGGGCGGGGGAGGGGGGGTTTGTTGGGTGGGTAGGGAATCTCTACAGACCTTGATACAATTACTGTGCCTTCCCCTCTCCTTCCGCACCACTTCTGGCCACGCTCTCACTGCGCCGCTGGGAATAGAAAAGGCCCAGCTATCTGGCAGAAGATTTGGTCAGTCAGGCATCAAATGCAGGGCCCTCTTCTCACACTCTGTGCCGGGGGTGGGCACGCCGGGGGACCCGCATTGTGCATTTTCACACACTTTTCCTCGGAGGGGCCGCGGGAATCCGTAGCCTTCGGTTTGGAAAAGTGGGCAGGGAGAGATGGAGGAAACATCGGCGGAGGGAGAGCGAGGGAGCGAGAGTGAGAAAGGCAGAGGGAGGGAGAGGGAGAGGAGAGAGGGGGTAGAGTAGATCCAGGGGGCGAGACGGAAAAGCATCGAGGCTGCAGGCGACCTCGAGGAGACGAACAACGGATCATCAGATACTGGAAGGGATTCTGCCCCCGTTTGTTTTGCTGCCGCTCCGCCTGCTCCACCCTCACCGCCCACCTCCTCCTCCTCTCCGTGGAAGGGTTAATTCAGGGGTTTGGAGAGTTGACCCTCTGTGGGTGTGTGACAGTAATGGCTGTGGGCTAAAGGGCTTAGGGTCAGGGTGGAAGCAGGGAAATGTATTTCTATTCATGGTTTCAGGGCACCATACCTGTTCAAAAGCTAATGTCACACAAGCGTTTTCTTTTTTCTTTTTTTTTGTTTGGGAAAAGGAGAGTGTATAGGAGAGGTGTAGACCCTGCAGCAACAAATCTCCATCAGCAGCGCGCGCGAGAGAGTGAGAGAGTGAGAGAGTGAGAGAGTGAGAGAGTGAGAGAGAGAGAGAGAGAGAGAGAGGGAGACCTTCTCATTTCCCTCAACTATCTCAAAGGAAAATCAGATTCTTTCTCAGATCAGCTGAAACTTTTTTGACATGCAGGGCAAAAGGCCAGTGCGTATTATTTGTCTGTGGGCACTGGGGCAAAAAGGAACAGGGGAAGTGATGGAGTAGTTTGTGGAGCATGCAAAAACAAAACCCAAAAGCAAAAAGAGACCTCACCTCACTTGACTGATATGCTAATATCTCTCAATATGTCTCCACATTACCATAGGTGTGCTTTCTCCAACTGTCATTCTTATACTTTTTTATTGATCTTTTTTCCCTAATTTCTCGACCTGAGGACTTTTTTTATTTCTGTACTTTTGCACTGATACTGTGTAATCTTTATATCACATTCCCGAGCAATAATAGCATTATTGTTTTTTTATTTCACCATTATTATTATTATTATCATTATTATCATCATTATTATTGTTATTATTATTATTATTATTATTATTATTGTTATTATTATTATTATTATTATTATTATTATTATTATTATTATTATCATCAGTTACAAAGCTTGAACTTAGTTTTATTATGAAAACTAGAACAACAGCAAGCCCAGTTCCCTTAATAGTTCCCTTGAATCAGGTCAGGCCTCGCCAAATTTCAAAGACTCATTTGGTCCTTGAATGTGCCTGATTGGAATTTTTAAGTTATTATAACATGGCACAGTGATTCCAATTTGGTAATAGTTGCAAATGACCCAGGACTAAACAAATTGTATTTATTTATTTTTTTCATTTATTTATCTAATTATTCATTTATGAATTCATTCATTCATTCATTTTTTATTCATTCAAGGGTTAGATAAAAAACATCATCCTGCATCCTTCCACTAAGTTTTGTTCTAAGTCTTTGCATAATTGTGTTCACAATCAAACCAGAGGGAAAATCTTAAAGGTGGGGTGCACAAGATTTAGGTGGAATTATTTCAAATGGAAGAAAATATTTGTTTTCATTAGAATACATTCTCATTTTATATGAATATCTGGTGTAGGTTTTCAAAGGCCTTCATGTTGCACCACCACACCTACGGTCACCCAGAATGGACAAACTGAACATATTTTAAAACTGAATGATAACTGAAGGCTACTGCTCTCCTTACATGCTTGGTTGGCAACACTGAGGCGAGGGTCAGTTCTAACATGCAGCTTCAGCGCTAGAGGCCACTAAATCCTACGTACTGTACCTTTAATACGTGTGTAACAAGTGTTTCAAACACACTGTTAAAGAAACAAACTGTGAAATCCAGTTCACTTGAAATGTGTCCCTGCTCTGAGTCTCTGTGAGTGACAGGACAAAGCAAACTGCCGCTGCTCGTGCTCTCTAAGCGGCTGTTTATCTTCAGAATGAAACGACGCCACAGACGCCACGTTCCAGTTGTCATGCTGCCTCTGGCAGGACCGTGTGAAGAACAATGTTCTTTTTTATCATTTTGCCCAAAACACATGTTGAGGACATTGTGTACCCTAATGAAAAGAGGTTAATGATAAGGCACCCTGTATATGTGGTGTGGGTGATCAGTGCAAGACAGGCAGGTGGTCTGTATCTGTGTGTAGAGCAGGAAGAAGGAACGGAGGGTCCTGAAATGACTTCATGTAACTCAGATATACAGAAACTTCCATAGGTTGTCAAATATTGCTGGTATCAGTCTAATTATTATTATTATTTTTTTCCATTTGCTGCCAACAAGATGTGCCCCACATGCTTAAGAAAGATAACACTTTTTTTTTACAATGCTACAAATGCTTTACATCCAAGTGTAAAATCATTTTACCATCCTTCCAAGCTGCTCCCGCTATGATTGAACTCCTCACAGTTTACTTCATTATGCTGAATCTCAACAGGAATTTAGCAATTCACATTCTGACTGACAGTAAAATTGCTCTTCTCCGTCGCCTCTATAACTTGTCTCTTGTATCGTCGCATTAAAGAAGCCTCAGTATCATTCACACTGTATAAATCGCAGTTGCTAACATGCACATCTTTAAAAGGGAAAGCTGAGGTCCCCGCATCTAAAGGTGGTTATAAGTGTATGAATATTATTATTATTGTTGTGCATCTCGGTGTGTGTGAGAGAAAGGAATCCCAGCCATCTTTATTGCAGTGGTAAGGCCCAGGTAATGCCTCAGAATAATGCATGATAAGGCAAACATAGGCACTCCTTTCAAAATATTCAAATGTGATCGTCCGAGTGGAAAATAAAGGAACGTGGATGGGTGGAATGACTTCCCGCTTCTCCACACTCCTTAATAATATTCATATCACCACTCATTTTCTCTTTCACTTTGTTTTTCAAAGTGACCCTGACGCAGGAGGAACACACCCTGCAATACTGTAAGGAAAATGTTGTTTCTTAGTATTTATCATTATTGTTTATATTTTTTTTCAATTCTATCATTAACCGACTTTGCATTACTTTTGATGTCGATGTCAATTTAAAGAGGTGGTTTTGATGCAATCCGATGAAAATTGAAGCACGATTGGTGCTTTCGGTGTGAATTTGATCTCTGGATCGAATGTGCACTTTGTGACCCAACGTGTAATAATTCCCCCCACAGACTGAACTCCTTATTGTTTCCAAAGGACTAAAATGAACTGGACTCTGAGACGCAGTGGAGGCACCCACTCCGGAGCGAACAAATTAATTATAGAGTGTAAAGTTGTTTGTGTGGCCCAAATCCCGAGCATTCTGGAGAACAATGGAGACAACACAACAAAGGAGAGAGGAGCCCGAATTAGACTGTGGGGAGAGCGAAGGCATGCAGCCCGCTCAGCGAGTGAGATCTTAATGCAGCGATTAAAGTCAGGGAAGGCTGCAGACGAGCAGCCTGCTTGGAAAACCATGTCATGCCCATAGCTGCCACAGTTACTCCCGCATTACCTGCCCGCTTTTTATGCAGAACTGCGAAAAATGAGAGGCTCAAAAAGCAACTGCATGTTAAATAAGTATTAAAATTGTATAGTTTTAATAGCTCCAGGTAGAGGGAAATATTTAAATGCATCCACTCCCTCTTGTTCGGCCTTTGAGTGATTGAAGGAACTTGTGATTGGGTTTCCACACAGTGCTCCCGTCTGCACATGCCAGCCCTTATCCGCCTTGATATTAACATGGCTCTTTCATTAGAAACCCAGCCCATTTTCTGGTTTATGGGTAAAATAAGATGCAGAATGAGACAATAAAGTGCATTTGTGTTTCAGTGGATGCATTATGAATAAATGATTGTAAGTGCCTGCCTGGCCCGTGTCGTCCTGAGGAAGATAATCACCGCCTATAACGCATTCCCTGCCCCTTAACGCAGCTACGCTCGATGTAGTCGTTCTATTATGTGGGTGAATATTGAAAGAGGATCATGACTTTATAATATCCATGTGCATCAGGCACAGGGACAAATGGAGAGAGGGAGGACGTGGATGAAAAGAGGTCATTTCTGGTCATTTGGCCTGTGTCTGCTTATTCCTACACAAAGGGAAAGAGAAAGAGGGGATGGGAATATTTAAAAATAATCAGTGAGGGTGAAACAGGACAGAGCTCAACGTACAACCACGTCCTAACAGCTGTTCTGATATTTCTTCCACCGTGTGTTTTCAAGGCTTTCCTTGGAGAGTCATTCAACCTTGTTCTTGACTTGGACAGTTGTTTCTGTCCAACACGTCCTCTGACCTAAACAGCTGTGTAAGTTGTTGCTTCTCTAACCTCTATAAACATGCTTTGCATTTGAATTTGTAGAATTCGTGACAGAGATTTCGGGCAGAGAGTCCTGGTTTCTGACTTAGGTTTGACCAACCATACAGGTTTTAGCAGGATTTGGTTCCCTAGAGGAGTAGAGAATAAGAAGTAGAACACAGTGACTGAAATGCATTGGTTATTAGCCTTGTACGTCTCTTGGGATTACTGTGTAAAAACCTGACTGCTGTATTTAGTAACTGTAAAAATGAAAAGTGATTATTTATTATATATTAAACCTTTATTAAAACAGGAGCAATCCCATTTTTTTTCAAGGGAGTCCTGGCTAAGATAGGCAGCAGTTAAACGTTATTTAGGATCATGAATAACTTGTTTGGCTCATGTCTTGGCTCTCCACTTCACGACGGTGAGTTTAAAGGCGCAGTGTGTACGATTTTGGTAATTTTTTTCTAAAAATATTACGAAACAATTACATACTGACATTTTCATAAATTTACAAACAGATAAATGTATTGTTTTTTTTCCCCATTACCCTTAAATTAACTCATTTATGTATATCTACACAAGGAGCCGGTCCTCCATGTTTTTACAGTAGCTCAGAGTGGACATACTAAACATCTGTTGAGTTTTAATGACAACTGAAGTCGACCATAGGTTCTCCTGCGTGTTCAGAAGGGTGAGGTGATGGATACAACGTGCAACTTCACCTCTAGATGTCAGCAAATCTTACACACTGCACCTTTAGGTCTGGAAATCATTAGTGATCTCCTGTGTTGTCAGTCCATTCATCTACCCCACCCTCCTCCTGCTGTGCACTGTGACACTCCACACTACTGTTCCACTCAAAATCACTGCCTGGCTCTAAAACTTAACTAGATGTTGTAAACTGCTGCTTGTGTTGACGACCACGAGGGCCGGATTCATACCTTGAGTGCGAAAGTTATATAGTTAAAGCTAAATACCTCTTGTATTTGGGTGTAGATCTTTAATGAGGGGTAATCGAATAGCAGATCTGATAGTATCAGCACGTTGTCATTTCCAACGTTAAAACTACTTGTGTCCCTCTCATGTTTTCATCAGCAATAAACAGTGAGCGCAGACAGACTGTGTGTTGATGTTACACAAGATGGTCCTCATAAGTTTCATACGGTGGAAATGTATTCTATGACTTGTGACTGCACATGACTGCACCACTGGTGGTCGCAGGTGCCAGCCTTTGGAGGGGGGGGGGGCCGTCTGG
>JAFBJT010109225.1:23823-54120 GCA_016785325.1 Chascanopsetta lugubris
AGTATGCAAATTAGCTGCCAACACAGGTGCCGTGTGTAAGATTTTGGTCAGTTTGTATCACTATCCATACATACATCCAGACATGGAATTACAAAACAACTTTTACAAATGTATGCTCAAAACAACTCACTACAAAACCTCCTTTGAGCTTTACTGACAAATGGGGACGGGTGAGGTGATGGATACAACATGCAACTTCACTAATCGATGTCACCAAATCTTGCACACTGCACCTTTAAATGATAGTCTTCCTTTTTTCTTTTTTCTTTTTTCAAAATAGGTCTGGGCCTTTTGAGAAAACCTCTGAGGTTGCAGCCCCAGGAACCGCCCCTTGGCTCCACCCCTGCTGACAGGTACATCAAAACCATTTTTGTGGTAGAAAAAAGTTGTTGGTTTGAATCCTTGCACAAAGACAACAGAGAGCGTTGAAAGGTGTGTCTGTGCGTGTGAATCATGAAGTGTGAGAGAGTAAAGTGAGGCGAACGTAGAAGTGACAGATTTCTGTTCTTTAATTAAAATGTGGATCACCCCTCAGTGGCCTCTGCTGTCAAACTTAAAATACTCTCTTTTGGAAAAGGCCCCAGGGATTTCTACTCGGCTGAAATATGTCAGAGGGTGGGGGAGTTTAAATTCACGAAGACCCGAGTCATATTTTGCATGTTTGTGAGAAAGTTAGGAGCAGGAAAAGTGTAGGTGAGACTTAATTTGCACACAAAAAAAAAACACCTTGCAAATAACCAGTGAAGCCGCACTGTTGGTGTCAACTGTGTAATACTTTTCTCTGTGTCTGACGTGTCTGTGTCAGTCATTTCCAAGATTCTAAAATATGTCAGAGGGTTGCACAACTTCTAATTCACACCGGCCCCTGGTTCTGCACAAGGTTTGAGGGAAATCTATTCAGCATCGTGGATCTGCTGTAGATAGATAGATATTCAACCATGCATACAGTGTATATAGCATATATACCCTGCTGAGAAGTACATTAAACCAGCTCATATATATATAATTTTTTTTTTCAACCATGCATACAGGTAGTGTGTGTGTGTGTGTGTGTGTGTGTGTGGGTGGGTGTGTGTGGGTGTGTGTGTGTGTGTGTGGAGCATCAGGTGGAGCTTGTGCCACGAGCATTGAAAGTTACCTTGTCCAAGTATTTGGGGAAAGGGCCCAGGTCGTTCTCCAAGACATGGATGGGTGGGGGACCCCACCTCCTCTTCACACGCTTGAGGTACCCGGGCTCTTCGAGCTGTGGCTGGGGAAGGAGGAGAGAGAGAGACAGTGAGACAGAGAGAGAGAGAACAAAGACATTTTGTACAAGTCTGTGACTCGGTGCAGCGTGTCCCCAACGCCCAGTGTGTCCCCTCAACACACCTGTCTCCACTGGATGAGGTGGACTCTCATCTCGCTCTCGGGCCCCGCTTCCTCTTTGGCCCGCACCGTAAAGGTCCGGCCCCTCTGCCCCACGTACACGGCCGAGGAGGACTCCAACAGCCCGCCCTCACTCACCGTGAACTGCGAGTCAGTCACCGTGAAGCGGACGGAGCTCGGCTCGCACGTCGACACTGTGAGGAGGACGCCGACAAAACAGTCACGTACACGAAATGCGGCGGCAAAGACACAGACCGACGACTCGATAGTCAATAGAAAGGAGAAAAAAAAAATTAATAATAATAATATATATATGTATATATACCTGTGGCGATTTTATACGCGGGCGGAAGTGTCAGCGGCACTATCACGTCGAGCTTACTGCTGACCAAACACGGCTCGGCCCGGAGAAGAATCTGGGGAAGAGTCGGTGTTTTGGTTATTTTTCCACAACCGCTCGGAAATGTGAGTCTTTCAATGGAAGTGTCCGGAAATAAACACAAAGCTCATTTTGTAACGCGACGAACTAGATAACGGTTTAAAAAAAAAAACAACAACATATAAATCAGGTACTTACCGACATGAGACAAATAGTGGAAAGTAAAAGTTGAGCCATTTTCTTCGCTCTCGCGGTGCAAAGTCCGGAGCGAGGAAGTTGGACTCCCAGCACGAGATTAATGACCCTGGGAAATAAAAGTCACAGATGGTGTATTTTGCTTCTTCCTTTTTGTTTTATTCTATTTTTGTTTTTTTTGTTTTTTTAAATAAAAACACCCCCGGTCCGCGTGCACCTTTCCGTCAGGAGGCACGGACTGTAACTGACGCTGCGAGTCAACGCACCGGACACACCTTGGTTGCCCCGCCCTGCCCCCCGGAGAATCCGCTGCCGCACCGACTCCGAGCTGTCCTCGGCTTTCTTGCTGTGCTGATACTGAACACGCCAAACCCTTCTTGGTTTGCATGCAGACAACACATTTTTAAGTATGTGAGTCATTTGAGTGTGGTGGTGTGCGTGTTCCTCCATCCCGCCAGCAGGGGGAACCATTGCCCCGCGTCTAGAGATCAACTCGAGTGTGTTTGAAAGAGCTCCCGAACAAAAAGCAGGCGCCACGAAACCACCTTTGGGGTGAGTTGTTGTTGCACCACATGTCATGCAGATGCCTCTCAAAGTGGCTTTCAGCCCTCAAGTGACACTTCCATTGAAAGACTAACATTTCCAAGCTGATGTGAAAAATAAACAAAACACTGACTCTTCCCCAGATTACATCTCAACTGCCCCTTTCCTTTGAAGAACCTACGCGGTCTCCTCCGGTTGCCATCAACCTTTCACGAGTTTGGCCCCTCTTGGCCCCTGCAAAACCCGGTAGAGCAACATGGCGGCATCCACGGAGAGGACCCACTCCAGGGACTTTAAAGGACTCACTCTTGGGTAATGTAAACAACAGCTCATACCCTCATTAAAAACCCCCGTGATTGCAATGTTCCGTCTCTGCGGATGGAGATGGGACTGATCTCGCCAAAACCGTTCACGCCGCACCTTTAAAGTTAGAGCAGGTTCCCCTCATAACGACAGGAACGGTGTCATCTGTCTTCACCCCCTGGTTATTTACTCGTTCACCTGCCGGTTTGACAAGAAGATCTGGTCTTGCGGTCCTCGCCCCCGGGCTGACTTGGCGACTGACCTCTGCGGGCCCCTCCCCTCCCTCCCTTCCTCTCTCCTCTCGGAGGCGTTCGCGGTGGGAGGGAGAGTGCTCGCCGCAGGAATGTGAGCTCAGCGAGGGAGTGAGGCTTCTCTCCCACACGACTGAGCTCGCTATCTCCGAACACTCGCTGATAAAAGCGGCCAATGTCACCGAGGGCCCCGCGAGCTCCGTGGAATGAGGCGGTGGGGGTCGGCGGCCCTTAGTCGGAAAAAGCACAACAGGAAGTGCTGGCTGCAACACGAGCCAGCAACAGGAAAGGTGTCAGGGAGAGTGCATCCATGTTTGAGTCGTGGGTGTGGACTGTAACAAGAGGGCTCCGGGTGAGGATTCCCAGCTCTGAATTCAAGACAGACTCAGCAAAACAACAGCCCCCCCCCCCCCCCCCCCCCCCCCCCCCCCCTCCCCTCCCCACGCCCGTGCTTTTTCAAATGGAAAGCACACGATGGGTTATTTGCACCGCAGGCTTCAAATGATTTGCTGAGGGTACACACGGTAAACGTTTGAATGGGTGAACCCCTCACCGTCCCATATTGCGGGAAACTTTGCCACATCAGCAATGAATGCGAAATGTGTCTTTTCTGTCGAAGTTTATAGTTTGGAGACTGACTCACTAATGTCCCGGTATGACCTAACCCTAACCCTAAGAAACATCCAGGTGTGGCCTGTGGTGTGGGGGGGGGGGGGGGGGGGATGCAAGTGAAAAGGGGGGGGGGGGGGGGGGGGGGGGGGGGGAGTGATGCAAGTGAAAAGCACAAATCCGGCGGCGATCCCTGAGGCAGGACAGTTTTCAAAGTGTACCTGTCGCAGAGCCACCACCCAAACTCCCTCCACTCCCTTTGGACAGCTGCCAGGTGACAGGCAGGGCGTGGCGCTCACGACATGTGTTTGAGTGAGAGTTAGTGTCTGGGTGAGACAAGTGTCTCGCTGGGTTTTTTTTGTTTCGTTTGTTTTTTCAACTCCCTCTGTGACTAATTTCTCGAAAATAACTCTGTTAAGCAACAATGTGAATGATCACCTAATGAATCATCATTCGAAAGTTACGTCAGCACGCGCCACATGAAAGCCTTCACCTTTGCCATCGCATGTCAGCGGTTGCCGAGGCACCTGCTCACAAACATGTGAACTGGTTCCTGTCTTAAATTGCAGACACTGACATGTAGATGCTGATGAATTACTCATCACATGAAGATTTGTCATATGATAATCTGCCCCCGAAACCAACCGTCTACCGGGTACTGACTCACGAACCACTCAATCACTAACGATCGCAATACATCACCGCGGAGATTGCCAATAAAACTATGGCAGAGGTATTGCGATTTTTTTTGTTTTTTGAATTAGGTGTTGCAATGAATGACCCAAACTGTTTTTGTCTTTTTTTTTTTTGTACCCGTGACATGTTTTTCCACTGAGTCAAAGATTCAAAGATGATGGCCAGCCAACGTGCGCCGTTCGTTTAATCTTTTCCCTCATGGTGTATCTCTGTGGGAGGCTCATGCGCAAACACGCGCGTGCAAACCCCAAATCATCCGAGCCTAACCCATAGCAAGCCTTAACCCTCAAGTCCCTAATCACACGTTCATCTAACCTAAACGCAAATCTCACCCTGAAAACCAAACAGCGCTTTGCAAAAGAGAAGGCCGACCATCGTGTCCTCACACTCCCAAAATATCCTCACAGACACACACTCTCACACACACACACACACACACACACACACACACACACACATACACACTCGCTCCCGTCCAGCAAGCAGCGGGATGTTTTGAAGCAGCAAAGGCCAGAACCTGAGGTGTACTTTGGGAATTTCACAGGTGAGGGAGAAGTTTTGCAGAGGAGTGAGAGAGCTGGCCTGGATGGAAGGTCTGATACATTTTTTAACAAACTTAAACATCACAAATGAATATGGTGGAGTTTGTTTTTTGTGTTGTTTTTTTGTTTGTTTTTTTGGGTTGTTTTTTTTGGGGGGGGGGGGGGTGGAACGGGGAGAAAATGAGAGAATCAACCATCATCCACCTGTTTTCGCCATTCGAGTTCCTGTTTGACCTGCATGAGCACTTCCTGGCTCAACTGCAGGTGAAACGTTGAAGTCTTGGCTCCGGCGTGAACCTTTGTTTAGGCCTCAGGGTTCAGTGCATTGACTGGGGAGAATTGAGGCATGCAGCAGTGAGTGAGTGACATGATTTAATTAAATGATGAAGAGAAATGTTTTGTGCGCTTACAACACAATTTGAAATATGAAAATAAAATAAAAACTATGTTGACAGTAGGATTTTATAATTAGAAGCATACATATTGAATAATAGTAAGTAATAATCATCATTCATTTATATAAATATGTTTATCTGTGTTTATATGTATACATATACATATATCATCTCAAAGGAACACATTAATGTGTGTGTGTGTGTGTGTGTGTGTGTGTGTGTGTGTGTGTGTGTGTGTGTGTGTGTACAACCGAAATGTTGTACTATAGAGACAGACGTATAGTCTGACATATCGATAATGAACATATAATAACAGTGTCCATGTAACATTTGTGTAATAAAAGACTCATGAAGAAACGTGCCGGGGGGATTTCCTCAGTCTGACTGCTCCAGGGTGAAAGACAATAGACAATACGCGCTCACACACACACACACACACACACACACACACACACACACACACACACACACACACACACACACACACACTCACTCACCTCGGCAAAAAAACAAAAAACTCAACTATGGAAAGAGGACATGCTCCTCCCTCCTCCTGTTATCAGCAGGGGTCTGTGAGTAATCAAACGAGGGGCGGAGTCTCCTCCTCCTCCTCCTGCTCCTGCTCCGGAGCACTTCTCCATTCTTTGCGTCAGGGTCGAAGTCTACACCGAACCAACGGCGGACCGTCACATACACACACTGACACACACACTCACACACACACACATAGTGACACACACAGTGACAGACAGCGGAGAGGACCCAACAAGTTTCTGTTCCAGTGAGAATTCGATGGCTCTCGTGCTGAGGTGCTGCGCCCTGTTCCTGCTGCTGTCCTGTTTAACGGTAAGTGTCCCAACATTTTACGTTACATTCGACGTCCATGTTGTGTGGGCGCGAGCTGATAGTCCCGACAGGTGTGGCCCCTCTGTTTGCCGTGTGCTCCGAGTGTTACCGAGGAGTGTGAGAGAGGGTGGAGGTGAAGGCGCAGTGTCCATTCTGTGTTGGGAGATTTATTCACTTCTCTCTCTCTCTCTTTCTCTCTGTCTCAGTCCCTCTCTCTCTCTTTCTCTCTCTCTCTCTCTCTCTCTCTCTCTCTCTCGCTCTCTCTCTCACACACACCCCTCCATAGTTCACCTCAGGTTACAAATACATTTTAGGCTCACAAAATATTTTTGCCTGTGTGTGTTGTTTGCCAATATGTGTTTCTAATGTTTTTGATTTGATTTAAAGTTTTATTTTACAAGCTGCATAGGCGTACGTCTAATAGTGAAAACGACACATTCTATTTTTTTAATGTCGTTTTTCTATGTGCATTTCATATTGTAAATATTTGAATGATCTGTCTGTTTAAAATGCAGTTAAAGATGACTGTCTTTACAGTACTTCATTGAAATTGCACCTCTGTTTTCGTGCTTAACGCATACATTTTTTATCCTGCTGGTCAATTCTTTATCACTTGTCTGTGACAGGTGTGGTATGTAATCTGTCTATCCACCCTGTCAGTCTGTCTGTCCAGATCTTTTAAAATTACAAGTGAATATGCAAGTATGTACAAGTGAAAATGGAAAAAGAAAAAAAAGAAACAAGTCATTAAAAACTTAATACGATGTTGAAATAGTAAGGAATGAAAATGATTTGAAAAAAAATGCCTTTGCCCACAACATTGAATGAGTTGGCCCGTATCCATGTGAATCTTGTGGCGAAAAAGAAGCATGTTCAGTGTTTTGGAAGTGTCTCAGTGTACTGAACCTGTCGTCCAGACGCATTAATACGAATGGCATCTTCTCCCCTTCCTTCTTTGTCCACCATCAGCTGGACCCAGCAGCCGCAGAGGGAAAAGGGCCCTGGTTACAGAGACGGAAAAGAACATGGATCAGCGCCCCTCGGGTTCTCAAGGAGAACCACGACTACACCGGCTTGCCCAACATCGCACGGGTGTGTAGCCCGCTCCCTCAGATCCATACAAATCTATTTTGATATGTTTCTTACATTGAAGCACACACCTGTTGTGTATTTAATCTTTGTCATTATTTAAGAGGGTGATTGTATCTTCTTTTCATTTTTTGATATCTGCCTCAATCTGTGTGACAACAGCTGCTCAAACTCTGGTGAGCCTCCGGTCACAGTACTCAGTGATACGTCGTTGTGTAGATATTCATGTACACACACACACACACACACACCACAGACACAAGTCTTGCATCTCAACTACATATTACTTCCAGTTCTGAAGCTATAATTAAAAGATGTTGGTTGCTGACAGACTGATATGATCTGTTTGCGTATTGTTCTCAAGTCATGCCTTTCTTGCACGATCCAAATGTCAATAGTTGGTATTTAATCGACTTGTAAATCTGAAGTAATATTTCATCAAGAGGATTTGCGTAAACAAGTCTCCGAGGGCACATTCCTCCACACCCTGTGACGTTATGTTTAAGTAATTAATGTTCACATTCTATAAATAACTCATAGGTGCCTATTAACTAAGATCTCCTCAACCAGAGTCACTGGCAGAAAATATGTGTAAAATAAGCTAAATGGTGTTTTCATTACTGTAAAAGTTTTTTCAGTAACTGGGAATGAACCCTTTACATATTTCCCTCAGGAGCAGGTCCTCTGTTATATTTTTGTCAAAATGATCTTCTTTTATCACATTGTCTTTGCCTTTTTCTATTTTGATCAGAGATTTTGCTTGTGTTTAGTGAAAGACTTATTTGTGATGAATGATCTCTATACGACGTGCTAATCATTGATGATACTGCATCATGCCAGCCTCCGCCACAGAATTGATTCAGAAATCAGTTGAGTGAACTTGTGTTGTACTGTACTGACAGCTGCCATCAGAAGAGTAAAACACAGTACAATGGGAATCAAACCTGTTGATTCTCACACTGAAAGGGACAAACACAGATGTTTACGGTCATCTCTGTCTCAGTTTTGTGCAGCCAGCGTTCACCTCTCGAGCACAAGCATCTGGAAGATATCCTCCAAACTGTGGGCACGTTAGAAATTTCATCTCGGATCAGACGAATTCATTCTGCGTTCGTGTTTGTATTCTTCAGATCCGCTCTGATAAGGAGGCTGAGAATAAGATCTTCTATGAAATAAGAGGTCCCGGTGTGGACATGCCACCTATCGGAGTGTTCTCTATTAACCGCACAAGCGGCTACGTGAAAATCCACTCCGTTCTGGACCGCGAGGAGATCGCCTACTATCACGTAAGAACTCTCAGAAATTCCGCTCATGAAACATGATGCATTCACAGCTCAATGGCTCAGTGAGGGCGCGGTTCAATAATTGATGTATGTTGAATTGTAGTTAAAAGGTGTGGCCAGATACCGAGATGGATCCTTGGCAGAACAGGATATCGATCTCAACATCACAGTTGAGGATGTGAATGACTGCAGACCGGTCATCGTGGCGCAGCAAGTGGGATCTGTCAGTGAATCCAGCGCAGAAGGTGCGTGGTCACGTCTGCACTCAGATCATTCTGCGAAACCAAAGATACTTGAACATGAACTCCACCATCTTCATCCTTCACTTGACTTTCAGGCACCGTTGTCATGAGGGTAATTGCCACTGATGCCGATCAAGAGAACACACTCCACTCCAAGATCTACTACAGCATCGACCCGAGAAGTAACCCAGATGGGATGTTCTCCATCAACTCTGAAACAGGAGAGGTCAGGGTGAGACGGACCTCTCTGGACAGAGAGGTGAGGCCCTGCACATGACCTCTGTGGTTTATTATGACAACCCAGAACACACACACCGTATCAGTGTCACACGAGCCATTTTCACACGTGGAGCACATCTCGAAGCCATTGGGGAAAAATGACTATGTCTGGATGTTTTCTGGGGTTTGTTTTTGACTTTTGGAAAAGATGAGAGGACATAAAAACAGTCCGCCTAAATCACCAACTGCTCTCAAAGTGGACCTCTTCATACTTTGGCGCTTCTTCTGACATATTTGTATTATTATGTTTTTCCTTCCACTATTGCATCACTCATGTGTTAAAAACTTCATCAGTTCATCTGCTGCTGTTTTCTAGCTTGGGCTCACTCCCACCGCTCCTTTGTGTAAATTCCAGAAAATATCCCGAGCTCTGAGATGATAGTGTAATTCCCTTGTTGAACCATTTTTTAATGTTTGCAAATAGTTTAGCCAAAGTAGCCTTTGGAAGTATCCAACAACGGCTAATGTGAGGTGATGTGGAGTTAGCATGGTGTTGCTCGCTTGCACCACAGCACTTGCAGTCGTTAGGTGTAAAAGCAACGCCTGCAGCTCTTGAGCTGTTAGACCACTGGCTAGTGAGCTCTGAGCTGGCGTTGTTGGTGGCCATGGCAACCTGTGTCCAGCCAGAGGCAGTGTGCACAAGAGCGAGAGCTTTTATGGACTCTGTCATGGCCGATGCTGGGTGTGTGTTTGCAGACCTCTTTTTGAGTCGTTGTGCACTCTTGCTTTTTATTTAGAGCTAGCTACCATGCTAAAGACATTGACGGTGCAAGAACCATTGGCTCAAAAGCTGATACGCATGTATATGCGCTCCATGTACTTTTTTTTAATAATACTTAACCACAGGCCGATAAATGTAGCCAGGGAATATCTACCGGTAATTAAGTCGCTTTTATAGCAGCCTTTTTAAAAGTGACTGTATTAGTGACAACGTTACAACAGAAACAGTACGCTGCACCTTTATCATTTTCCTGTTCATCCACAAGTTTTATCTCTGGTCCTTGTTTTAGACAAAAGACATGTACCAGTTGATGATCATGGCCTCTGACATGAACGGACAGTCCGGAGGAATGACGGGAGGTGGAGAAGTCCAAATTAAAATCTTGGACATAAATGACAACGTACCGACCTTGGAGAAAGACACGGTAGGAGCGAAACCACCATTTCCACACCCTTATTCTTTATCTGTTGAGTTTGTTGGTGTTTGACAGTAACTGTTGATGTGGACTCAACTTTGCAGTACACTGGGAGCGTGCAGGAGAACACGTTCAACACGGAAGTGATGAGAATTCAAGCCATTGACATGGATATGATTCACACTGACAACTGGCTCGCTGTCTATGAATTTGTTTCTGGGAATGAGGCAGGATATTTCAGTATCAAGACTGATGCCAAGACCAATGAGGGAATTATCATGATCAACAAGGTAAAAACCAAAAGTGCACTTAGATGAGGGCATTCCTCCATCAGATTCCTGTCCCTTACACATTTACAACAGCAGACAACTCGTTACATTTCTGTTTTTTAAGCCTGTAAATGTAGTAGGTTTGTGACTTAAAAGAGAAAATACTTCTATGACACGATATCTAAATTCGCTAGATCCTCTCTCCAAATGTGTCCATCTGTCTATTCTTTGAGAAGTCAACACAAATGTAAACGAGCTCAAACCCTAGATGTTCAAAAAAGGGGAAGGATCCTAGTTCAACCCCAAAGACACACACACACACGCACAGATAGATTGATAAAGAGACACATAGATGGATATCGACAGAGATACATACATGCAGACAAAACACATTTTGAAAATCTATGGGCTTTCTCCTTGAATCTACAGCCGCTGGACTATGAGGAGCTCAAGGTCCTCAACTTGGGCGTAGCCGTTGCCAACAAAGCGCAGTACAACTTTGGAAGTGGCATGCAGCAAATCGTTGTTCCCAAATCCTACCCTGTCACAATCAATGTGGTCAACCAGAAGGAGGGGCCCCGTTTCCAGCCAGGCGTCAAAGTGGTGACCCTGTCAGAGGACATCCAATCCTTCAAAGAAGTCATCACAAACTACGCTGCTATTGACAGTGACACGCTAAAGACAGCCACTAACGTCAGGTACGTCCTCTCACGGCAGTGACAGAAGCTGATAAACAGTAGGTGCATGTGTGGTGTCTCTGTTTATCTGTGGATTTACGTGATTCTCACACTTTCAGATACGCGAAAATCCGCGATGATGACAACTGGCTGATTATTGATGAAAACACAGCAGACATCAGGCTAAATAAAGCACCGGACAGAGAGTCCAAGTTCCTGGTCAATGGAACCTATTTTGCTGAGGTCATATGTATATCCAGTGGTGAGTTCTGTGCTGTGGTTTGATTTTCCCCCTGGGGGAATAATCGGAAGGCTAGTACTGCTTTTGTTCTTATCCCTCGTTTCTGCTTTCAGACAGTCCTTCCAAAACGGCCACAGGCACCATCGCCATTCAGGTGGAGGACTTTAACGACCACTGCCCGAAACTGACGACCACAGCTCACACCATGTGCCTCGACGACAACGTGATCTACGCCACCGCCGTGGATGAGGACGAGTTTCCCAATTCAGCGCCTTTCGAGTTCACAGTTATTGAGGAGAAGAGCAAGGGAAAGTGGACAGTGGAGCCTTTCAATGGTAAGCAGATACACGAAGGGAAGAGTTGATACTCAACAAAGATAATGTTTCTCCTTAAGGTTTTACGTGTATTAACCAAGTCTCAGTTTTTACTTTTCATTTCTCTGCTTTCATGTTGTATCAGTATGTTGCAAAAAAAAACTTACTTTCTAATGTGCATCATTGTTTCCCTGTAATTGTAGAATGTTGTCAGGATGAACCTTAAACCTGGGAGTTGTCATTGCAGTGGCGCCCTCAATAAAAATCTCTATCTTGGTATTTACCACCATTACTGTATTATTTAGCCGTACGCTGTCACAGGATGTACTTCATAAAGTTTCCACCATTCATGCAGATAGCCAAATGCTTATACCTGCTTTTCTTTCACCCAGTGAATGTATCTAGCACTTTTTCTGTCTGTTGCACAACTGTAACGGAAATATACAAAACTATTTTATTTCAATTTTATATTTAACGCCCATAAAATATAGGATGTCTCTCCTGGAAAGCGCTTTCTAAGCATTCTTTTTGATTGTTCCAGTTCCGCTGCCCTACACTTTGCATTTTTAATGACTGGCATGAATTACTAAGATATTCAGTTCAAACAAAAACATTCGTACTAACCATCAACCACCTTTCCTGCGAAGCCAAATGGGTGTCAGTGAGGAATAGCCTCAGGCCACCTTCGTAATGAGCTGCACAAAGACAAACTTAACCGTGAGATAAATCCACAATCTCATCTCTCATTTTCCTTCTACTTCAGACACCACAGCCATCCTCAGAGACAATGCCAACTTGTGGCCAGGCTTCTACAAGGTGGCCGTGGAAGTCAAGGACCAGCAGGGGAAGAGCTGTGGCGACGTTCAGATGATTGACGTAACCGTGTGTACATGCGAGGAGGAAGTCAAAGCCTGTGGGCTCCGTCGAACGAAGACAGCAGACCTGGGAGCTGGAGGGATCCTCCTCCTGCTCCTTGGGCTGCTGCTGCTGCTGCGTCAGTAATCTCTTATTTTCCTCCGTCTTTACTTTGATCGTGAGCGGCAGCGTTTCCTGTAAAGATGTGTTGAAGCATGTTACGAGAGATTCGCCTAAAGAATGAATGAGTTACAAGATTTTCTTCTGAGAAACTGAATGAGGATATATACCTGATTGTTTACTGTGTAGTGGTCCATTCTTATGTGTTGTTTTTTGTTTTTGTTTTCCAGTTGTGCCGCTGCTGCTGCTCTTCTGCCTGTGTGGAGGTGCTGCGGCTGGAGACTTCAAGCCAATTCCATTTGACACCAAACAACAGCTGATCTCATACCACACAGAGGGGCAGGGAGAGGACAAGGTGCTTTGAATGGCGCTGTTGATAGATATTATTTCATACTTGGAAATGTTAAACTTTTATTCAGTAATTATGGAAGAAATCAGAGCAAATCTTAAGAGGCTTAATGGAGGCATTATTTTTCATTGGAATTGACCCAGGTCCCCAAGGAACTGCCTTATGAACTTCCATGCGTTCGAACAAGTGACGCATTTAATATTGGTACACATTTGAACAGACAGGCAGCTGCCAGTCTGTCGAGTGCTAACTTGTAGAGAGAGTTCTGTGTGATACACTTGTTGATTCACTGTATCAACGGAATGATTCTGCCTTTGTTCGAAATCTCGTTCACCGTAAACACACCAATCGGTGCATCAGCGAGGGCTTCCAAACATACCTCAGTGTTTGGATTCAAAACGCCTCGTGATTGAATGCTCTTGATCATTTTTTCCTGAAATCCAGGGGCTCCATCAAAGTTGATGGATTCACGGCATATTTCGACGCATTGTCACACACAACGGACACAATTGACCCGCAACTGTCACACAATGTGTGGAGGACATAAACATACTTTCTGTGGCTCAGGGAAATAGCAATCAGCCAGTCTTCTGAACAAAATCTCTCATTGTTCCCCCAGGAGGTTCCACTCCTGCACGTCCCCGTGGAAGTCGACAGTGGTGGCGCAATCCACAAGAACGCCAACACTTACGAGGCAAACAGTTACCTGGCGGGACTGACTGAAACGGGAGGGGCCGTGGGGGGAGGAGGAGGAGGAGGAGGCTTTGACATGAATACCTCCACCATGACGGCGGAGGAGTATCACATGTTCAACAAATACAGACACTTGGCTGGGCGGGAGGAGGCGGAATTCGGCGGAGGAGGAATGGGTATGCGGTACACAACTGGGCTCTTTGATGGCATGGCTCTGTCCCAGGAGTTCCTGGAAGAGTACTATACAAATGTGAGTGTCCTTATTATGGTGTGGGGGTTGTGACATGTATTGGATCCTTTGCCATTTTCTGATGATGAGTGCAGTATATATATGAAGTACAAGTAAGGAACTTGATTTGATATTTTCCGCCTCTTTTCAGAAATCAAACCACGCTGTGCAACAGTCCCAGCACAAGGACATGATGATGGTCTATGACTACGAGGGCCAGGAGTCTCTGGCAGGTTCAGTAGGTTGCTGCAGCCTCCTCTCAAATGATAACGACCTCGCCTTCCTCAATGACCTGGGGCCTAAATTCAAAACCCTGGCAGAGATTTGTCAGGGCTCCTCCATCGTGACCCAGTCTGCGGGGGCCACTGTTTCCATCCCACCGGTCAGGCCCCCCACCTCATCCCACACACATGTTCAGACCCACACAGAAACAGTCAGGGACAGGGATCATGTTAGTATCAAAGCCTTCGACACTTCCAACGTAGCGACCGAATCCTCCACGATCGTCCAGGAGGAGAGAGTCACACAGAGAGCCCCGGTTCCAACGGTGCATCGCCAGGACAATATCATGGTTCCTGGTCAGACGCTGCTGGTGCAACAGCCCACTATGTACTATGCTGCCACACCTATGTATGTAATGGAGTCCCAGCCCCAAATGGTGTTTGTGACCGGAGGCGTCCAGCAGCAGGCGGTGGGTCAAGTAGGTCAAGTCGGTTTGAGTCAGGGGCTGGTGCAGGTGGGTGGTCTCCAAGGTTCCCAAGGTGTGGTTCTGGTAGACAGGCAGGTAGGGGTAGTGGGTGGAGCCACGGGGCAAGTGGCACATGGCTTCTCTCAGGGAACGGCGTCCAGATCTAAGAAAGTGTTGGTGGTTGGAAACGGCTCCAGCGGGGGACTTCAGGGGCAACAATTTGCTCAAGGATTGATTCAGACGGGGCAAGTGGCACAGGGCCTCTCTCAGGAAACAGCGTCCAGATCTAAGAAAGTGTTGGTGATTGGAAACGGTTCCAGCGGGGGACTTCAGGGGCAACAATTTGCTCAGGGGTCGATTCAGGTGGGACAGGGCTCCTTAGAGCAGGGCTTTGAGGTCAGAAGTCAGAGTTTTGAAGCCAGGGCGCCAAGTTTTACCATGACTGCACTCGGCTCCGCGGGGTTAAACGAGGAACTTGCAATGTCGGCCACACCCAAGTCACAAGGGAGCCAGAAAGTGGTTGTGCAACACAAGAAGGTGTCTGTCACAGAGCGAAATATTGAATCCAATACAAGAGCGTAAAACACAACATTTGCAAAACGATCACACTTGTTTTCATATCTCGTGACACTTTTTTTCAGTATGTTAGACGACACGAAACATAAGTCTGTTGACACAGATAGGTGGCCTGTCTAACAGGTTGGAGGGTAATTGAGTCTATTTTCTTTACCTTAAGTTGAAACACTGTGGGCGACACTACTAGGAAATGTGTGGCTGTCCTGTCTTGCACAATTTCCACTTTAGGGACATATGGAGACAATTTGAGCTCAGCACCTAAATAACAGATTGGAAATGTTTACATAGTCCCATGTGTCTTGCATATCCTGTGGTTATCGTACACAAAAATAACACATGATTGAGAATAAAGAACCGGAGCTTCATATAAGCCACGTATTTAACCGTTTAAATGTTGAGACGAGACAAAAACCTGCTGACATGAACAATACAATAGTGACCAAACATAAGCTCACGTGTCTCGCTGAAATCCCAGGATTGGCCCGGAGGACATCACACGAGAAGAGATGTGTAGAAGAACAGACCATAGATCCATATTTATGTAGAGCATCAGAAAACCCATCCACATATATAAGGGATAATCTGAGGGGTTGAAATGAGGGTAAATCTGTTTGGTTTGGTCAAACCTGCACAGTTTGAGAGAAGGGAACCACTGGAACAAATCAAGCCTGTGCTTGGGAACCAATCATCTGCCAGAGCTTAAAACACCGCCCAACCAATCACAGCATCCCACCTATGCTTCGAGAAGAACAAAGTAAGAGGGAAAAACAAAACAAAGACACTAGACAGCCAATATTCCTGATCCTGATCTTTCAGCGACAGTGAAGTGATCGTGTTTGCGGAAGAGGAAAACTCCACATCTCTACTTGAGTGTTCCAGCTCGCTGCTGTGAGCCTTGTATATTTTCCTGTGCTGTATTTGCGTCTTGTAAAATTGTAGCTTCAGCCATTAGCTGCTCTGCTGACCTGCTGACCGTTTAACTCAGTTCTATTTTTACTTAAGGAAGAGAATTATTTGCAAGCAGCACGACACATACAGCAGATTCCATAACCCCTGGTAAAAGCAACGCCTGCAGCACACTCAGAGCTGAGTGTCTGAATGATTTAGTGCCGTGCGACGGGATAAGGATTATTTTATTGCTACTCAGCATTGTCTCTTTAGACTTTAAACCACACGAGGCGAGACAGCACGCTTTTCGTTATTGCACTCTGTTTCTATAGAATCACGTGATTTCTCATTTGTCTATAAAGTAATTTGTTTTTGTTTTTTTACAAATGGATATTTTGACATCATTCCCCCATAAACCCTCAGATATTATTCCTATCTTGTGGTACAGCCGAAGTGTTATATGGGTGGAAAAGGTGCCAAGCACAACATTTGATAGAGTGATTTTTGATGGAGGTGATGTTTATATTGTGAATAAGGCGGATGCTTCAACAAATAAAGGTAATGATAACATGGATGTTTTCTGAGGGGGGGGGTTGTTTTTGTTTTTCATTTAAAGGTGTAAGATGTAAGATTTGGTGACATCTAGAGGTGAAGTTGGATGTTGCATCCACCACTTCACCCTCACTCTGAGCCGGCAGGAGAACCTATGGTCGACTTCAGTTGTCATTAAACTCTAAAGATGTTTAGTATGTCCACTCTGGGCCACTGTAAAAACATGGCAGCCCCCGTAGAGAGCACCCCGCCCATGGGCTCATTTAAGGGTAATGGAAAGAAGACTGTCAGTATGTGATCATTTCTTTCGATGTTTAGAAGTGGAAAAAAAAAGACAGAAATCGTAACCACTGCACCTTTAGTATTACAATAAAATCAAACATAGATTTTTTTTTTAATCTGCCAATTCTTTGCTGGTTTCTGATATCAATTTTTTTTAAACATTTAACATTTCTTACAGTGTCCAAGATTTTGGTAAAAGACAAATAATCACACAGTGCTGATGTTCTCATTCGTGTGCATTATCCCTTCATGTCCTCTACATAGAGGCTGCCGTGTTGCACCACCACGTGTTGTGTTTTGAAATACTCTCTCATCAACCACTCACGCTCAGGTGGACATACCTGCAGCATTCACCCACAGTCCTGGGGGAGCTGGCCCTGTCAGAACTCTACTCCTGACCTCGAAACCTTTCCCAGCCTTCAGTCTCGGGGGGGCGGTAAAACACGCCTGAGGGATCTTGCCCCAAGCTTTTTCCACAGCTGGTTTCTTTGTGGCTGACTTGAACAGATTCAGTCATGCATGCCGTGAACAAAGAAAGCAGAAAGTCAGGTTACACTGATGGATGACTGTGGCCACTGTTGCATCTTGTACAGTCCAATAATGTGGTTTTGGATGCAACGTGGCTGCTTTTAAAATGATCTCTCAGATCCGAAGCTGAACCGAACTAAATTGTGTTGCAATCTTTTGTTATTAAGAGTACACACAGCGCCAGGATGTCATGAATGCACCGTTGCTATGTTACAGGGGCAACACAAAAGCTTGTTCTGCCACTGTCTCAGCTTTCACTCGAGCCGTCATGTGACCAACAGGTGGAGGAGGTACATGGTGTCGGTTTACAGGTTGAGTTGATGTGAGCTACTTAAAGGTGCATCAAATTTGACTGCTATAACATACATTCCAAGACATAGACACGCCCACTCAGATGTCTCTCCGAGCAGGCTGCCACACTGTAACAGTGACTCAAGCCACACGTACTTGAAGATAACTCAATTGCACCTGACTATATCCATGAAGATCCATGAGGACCCCCCCCCCCCCTGAGGGCCCCCCCCCCCCCCCATTAGAAAGATTGTGCATCTTTCTTGTCCTATTTCTCATTCCTTTACTGCTGAGATCTGCAGGGTGGGATTTTGCATGAAACTGCTTTTTGGTGGAATTGAGGCAAAACTTAGTGAACCTGTTTCAAAGTTAATTGATTAATTAATCATCTCACTGACATGTTGGTATTTTCCCCATGGGCCTTTAGTGTATACGTTTTGACCTATTTACAGCTAAAAGGGGGCGGGGGCATTCGTTGATGTTTTGCTTTTGAAAGCACATTTAGAGTAAAGGTGTATTGTGTAAGATTTCGGTTATTTTTGTCACTTCTAAAAAAAAATATTACAAAACAATTACATACTGGCATTTTTTTTTCAATTTATAATCTAAATGTTTTATTTTTTTCCCATGACCTTTAAATGAGCCCATTAATCTATATCTACATGAGGAGGGGGTCCTCTCTATGGAGGCCGCCATGTTTTTACAGTAGTCAAAGTGGACCCTAACCCTAAACATCTTTTCAAATTCCATTAATCCTATCATGAGAATCAAAGATTTTTTTAAAAACATGTGACAAAAATGATACAGTTACAAATAAATCATGCAATAATAATAATAACTATAAATAAATAAAGTGTCGTTTAAAAAACTCTTCTCTGTCAAGATGAGTGGTATTTGGATTAGATTCTTATTCATCTTAAATTGCTCCTATTGACATTGACGTCACTCGATCTTTTTTTACATTTAATTTTCTCTGTTTAGGGTGGATGCTTTTTTTTGTAAAGGAATTCTTACTCTCCTCTTACGCAGCTTGGACTTCCACGCTGTTGTTTTGAGTTTTTCCCCCTTATTTTCACTTTAAAGCAGCAGATGGTTTTCATTCTCTAAAATTGAGAATGCTTGCCTTGACAGCTCTGACATGGGTGTGGCCTGACACATAATTCACATTTGTCTTCCCAGGGAATGAGTTCAACAGTCAGTTTCTGCCATATCCGTGTACATTTGTGTGTGTGTGTGTGTGTGTGTGTGTGTGTTCAAGTGTGAGGCCTGGTACCTTATCAGCAAGTTTCACTCTGTCACTGTCATAGTTTTCATGTCACTCACACAATGTAAGTGATTCATATCCGTTTGGTCTCACAGTTACTTTCTCCTCAGATGATTTTTTTCCCTTCAGAGCTGCTCTGCTCCCTAACTGTCTGTCTGTGAGACAGACACTGATCTGCAAAATAACTATAGACTTTCACGTTGTTTATGAACTTCAAACCAGGAGAGAGTTTGTGATTTTGATTTTTTTGTGCATTATCACCTGACAGGCACAAAATTAAAAGGCATTTTCCCCACGATAAAACCACATATACAGCTCATCACAAGCGCTGACACTGTTCACCAATCATAACATTACGACCACTCACAAAACACTGAGGAGGGATCCCTTATGTTGCCAAAACATCGACCTTCGCACGACCCCGGAATATCTGTTGTGGTATCTGGCACCAAGTCGTCAGCATCAGATTTTGGTTTTTTTTTTAGTCCTGAAAGTTGAGAGGCGGAGCCTCCATGGATCGGACCCCGTTCCCACCTGATCACACAGGTGCGTGAGTTTCACAGAAGATTCGATCGAGGGAATTCGGAGGCCATGCCAACGCCTCATATTCACGTTGTGCCCCTATTATTCCAGGGTGGCAGGGAGCCGAAGAAGACAACTGTCATCTGGGAACTCTGGGGGAGGAGGAGGGACAAGACAAAGTGACATCACGCCAAGTTTTCCCGGGAGGACACGGACCAGAGGATCACGCCGTCTCCGCTGCCTCCACATGGTCAGCTTATTTATTTTATATCGTTATGTCCCACCAGGGGGGAAATTGACATTCCTAACTCTGTTGTTACTTGTTACATGCACATGCTGTCTGACACACACGTCAGACATAGATATGCAGTGGCGAGGGGGCCGCCGCGCCCTGAGCATTTCGGGAATTCGTTGTCTTGCTCAAGGGCTCGTTGGCAGTGCTGGGGAGGCGGAGGGGGAGGAGCTGGCACCTCTCCAGCCACAGGTCCACTCTACATTTGCTGTGTGTGGGACCCTCCTGTGTGCCACCCTCCGCTTCCAAGCCCAAGTCCCTAACTGAGCCACTGCCGGCCCATCTTCCTAACACACACACACTGGTTCAGGTGAGACACCAGCCTTTGTTCTCGTGCATCAATGAGCCATGGCCCTCCATGACCCCGTCATCGCTAAACCAGTCATCATGCCTCAGTCATTTGTTTTTGCTGCCAAAAAAGAATCACCAAGGACAGAGCATTCATTATGTGTGTGCCAGGCCACAGTCACGTGTCGTCTCAGCCAAACCTGTTGATGCTGGTGCGGTGTACGATTGTGAGAGTGAGACCTGATGAAATGTCCACAAACATCACGAACATAAACTCAAAAGAAATGCAGGAGCGAGGAGGTGAAAACGGTTGTGTGTGTCTGTTCTGGTCAATGACAAAATCCTTTTTGTGAGTTTCTGATCATCAAGACCAGACGTGTGTGATTCTGTGAGCACAGACCATCCATGAGTTTCTTGGAGGACCGCTGATGTCGGCTAATTCCCAACCGTTCTGGCGTCAAAGCAGATTTCAATTCACTAAATGTCGATTTTTGTTTTGATCTGCACCAAATCGCAGACACATCACTCCTCTGTTTGGACCAGATTTATCCAACAGCATCCGAGAATTGTTCTCGGAGAACTCAATGAAATGTATATCTCGTATCTAAGTTGAAAAAAAAAAAACTTGAATCCGTTCCCTTTATAAAGAGAATCCCCAAATTTCATGGGTCAAGTTCTAAATCAGGGCTGTCGCGCTCATTTTCACCGAGGGCCACATCAGAATTGTGTTTGCTCTCAAGGGGCCGGTTTCAAGTGTGGGACTCAATGTGATTACAACCTGACATATGGTAAAACAACTGTCCTCATATTTCATTATTATTTATTCATCTATGATTTTTTTTTTTATTACAAATATTGTAAATGTTACATGTTACACCTGTAAACACACTGAATATATGGCTCCACATAAAAACTTGCATGTGTAGTTTATGGTGCAATGTTTGCTTTAGACTTTATACATACACTTTACACATGTTCCTATAAGCTCTTAGGGGCCAAATAAAATGATCTTGCGGGCCACATTTGGCCCGAGGGCCACAAGTTTGACACGTGTTCTAAATCACTCCATCCACTAAGCTTTCTTGGTCACCTGGACAGAGTCAATAACAATCAAGGAGGATGGTTCAATAGAGAATCTTAAATCTCCTAGTTTTACAGAATTGTGTGAGATCACTCCTTTTATAGCGCGATCAACGTATGGAATTTGTTTATTGGATCGATGTTGTGACGAAGCTGCTGTAGATTTGTGGGCCTGTGGTTGAGGCGGTTAGAGGAGCTGTCCTCTGACCAGAGGGTTGAGGGTTCAGTCCCCCCCCCCCCTTTCCGTATGCTGAGATGTCCTTGGGCAAGACACGGTTTGAGTGACTGGATGAAAGTAAACTGTTCTGTAAAGTGCTTTGAGGGGTCTTCAAGACTTGACCCTGCGCCATACAGACCATTTCCCATTTGTGAAACAATAAAAAAAACAAAAACAGGACATGAAGGATTGAGCAGCGGATGTTTTATTGGAGACTCGAATGTGGCAGCGAGTGAATGACAGCGACTGTATGTCGAAGTAAACGTAACCAAACCGTTTCCAGGACAACACTGTTATACGTCTTCGTCTTGGCAAAGAATGACTGGGGGAGTTCCTAGAGAATGAGAGTTGTTTCACGTCTAACACCATTCATTGATCTGTGTCAGGAAAAGCCATAATCTATATGCAGCGTAGCCGTCAGCTAAATTCATCATGATCCGCGAAACACCAGCTCCAACGCCTGCATCGCAACCGCCAGCTCCCGACCGTCTCGCTGGTCCGTCCAGCGCGTTCACCCTCGGGTTCACCGAGAGAGCCAGGGGAGTGTTTTGGTGATCAGTGGCGGACGTCCTCTTCGTCCTCTATCTCGTCCTCCTCGTACTCGCCCATCTCGTCGGCGGTGGCGTCCTGGTACTGCTGGTACTCGGACACCAGGTCGTTCATGTTGCTCTCGGCCTCGGTGAACTCCATCTCGTCCATGCCCTCGCCGGTGTACCAGTGGAGGAAGGCCTTGCGGCGGAACATGGCGGTGAACTGCTCGGAGATCCTCCTGAACAGCTCCTGGATGGCCGTGCTGTTGCCGATGAAGGTGGCGGACATCTTGAGGCCGCGCGGCGGGATGTCGCACACCGCCGTCTTGACGTTGTTGGGGATCCACTCCACGAAGTAGCTGCTGTTCTTGTTCTGCACGTTCAGCATCTGCTCGTCCACCTCCTTCATGGACATGCGGCCGCGGAAGATGGCCGCCACCGTCAGGTAGCGTCCGTGGCGGGGATCGCAGGCCGCCATCATGTTCTTGGCGTCGAACATTTGCTGCGTGAGCTCGGGCACAGAGAGGGCGCGGTACTGCTGGCTGCCCCGGCTCGTCAGGGGCGCGAAGCCCGGCATGAAGAAGTGCAGCCGCGGGAACGGCACCATGTTGACGGCCAGCTTGCGGAGGTCGGCGTTCAGCTGGCCCGGGAAACGGAGGCAGGTGGTGACGCCGCTCATGGTGGCCGACACCAGGTGGTTGAGGTCCCCGTAAGTCGGCGTGGTGAGCTTGAGTGTGCGGAAGCAAATGTCGTACAGGGCCTCGTTGTCGATGCTGAAGGTCTCGTCGGTGTTCTCCACCAGCTGGTGCACGGACAGGGTGGCGTTGTAGGGCTCCACCACCGTGTCGGACACCTTCGGCGAGGGCATGACGCTGAAGGTGTTCATGATGCGGTCGGGGTACTCCTCGCGGATCTTGCTGATGAGCAGCGTGCCCATGCCGGAGCCCGTCCCTCCGCCCAGCGAATGGGTGAGCTGGAAGCCCTGCAGGCAGTCGCAGTTCTCCGCCTCCTTCCTCACCACGTCCAGGACCGAGTCCACCAGCTCGGCGCCCTCGGTGTAGTGACCCTTGGCCCAGTTGTTTCCTGCCCCGCTTTGACCTGCGCATGGCGGGATGTTTGAGGGGACAGAGCAAACAAGCAGAAGATTTTGGCTGAAAGCAAATGTTTGACAGAAACGCCCGTGCGTGGTCCTCAGAGGACGGATCCTGTGATTATCTCGCACCACCTCGACATCAAGACTTTGGATGTGTGGTTACATCTACATGGTACAGATGTGAAGATGACTTTGAAGCAACACGTGTGTGTGTGTGTGTGTGTGTGTGTGTGTGTGTGTGTGTGTGTGTGTGTCTGAGAACTGTGCACGTTGCTGTATGTACACGTCAGAGTGACGAGTACTCTGATGTCATGCCATCTTCGGCCGTCTATCCAGTCATCTGGGTCACGGGGGTATTTCTACCAGTTCACATTGGTTGGTACCAGTGTCAGGGCCAGTGACACTGCAGCAGGGTCCGAGTCCCGCCCCCAAATACTCCAATGTATGATTTTGATTCAGTGCTAAAGCTGCAGTATGTAACTCTGGCCACGGGGGGTTTCCCAATCAATGTAATTACATTGATGAGATTGTGGAGCAGCATGGGATCATGGGAGTTGTTGTCTTTATTGAAAAGAAGATCCGAATATTACTGATGTAATTCAAGTGCATGTCATGATTATATATGGTCACATATTGTTGCCCTATTCTGCCAGTTACAAGTGACCAACACAGTCTGTGGGAGGAAAAACACTCGTGTATAAGATTGTGGTCATTTTTGTCACTTCTAAAAATACTACGAAAAAATTACAGACTCACGTTTTCATGAATTTATAATCACGTAAAGGTTTTGTTTTGTTCCATTACCCTAAAATGAGCCCATTAATGTAAATGTACATGAAGATGGGGGGGGGGGGGGGGCCTGGGGGGGGGGGGGGTCCTTCCTGTGGGGGCCACCATGTTTTTACAGGAGTAAAAGTGGACGTAAACATCTTTGGAGTTTTAATGACAACTGAAGTCGACCATATATAGGTTCTCCCAGGTGCTCGGAGGGGTGAGGTGATGGTCACCGAATCTTACACACTGCACCTTTAAATATGATTGGAGCATTTTTTTTTTTTATCTTACATGTGGGATTTATTGACATCTAGTGTTCATTAAACGTCAAAAAGTGTTTCTACTCTGGGCTACTGTAAAAAAATGTAATGGTTCAACATGGCCGCCTCCATATAGAGGACCAACACATGTCGTATCCATCCACACCCTCACTGTTCTGAACGTGCAGGAGAACCTATGGTGGACTTCAGTTGTCATTAGAACTCACAGGATGTTCAGTACGTCCACTCAGGGCCACGGTAAAAACATGGTGGCCCCCACAGGGAGGGGAGGGCCCACCCCTCATGTGCAGATGCATTAAAGGGTAATGGATGAAGCAAGTCATACATTCAGGTGATTATACATTCATACAGATATCTGTGTATACTCGTTTGTAATTCTATTTCTACAGATTGAAGTGACAAAAAAAAAAGACCACCATGCACACTGCACCTTTAAAGGAACGTGTACTATCATAAACCCTCTGCTCCTCTCGGTTCCTGGTGAGGATGAGATGGAGAAGTCTCCTGCGCACGTGATGCCGAGGCCAAAGCCTCATTTGTAATCAGCACTGCAGCAGTTGCGCTCAGAAGATTCGCTTTTTCGCTGAGTCACCACAAGAACTGCCCGGGTCTGACTCAGCTGCACGAGCACCGCGCATCACACCACTGGCACTTTGGCTGCAGAAGCTTTGCTGTGTGTGTGTGTGTGTGTGTATACACCACCGTGCACAGTTCTCGGACACACACACACACATGTGTGTACATGTGTGTGATGTGAGATGTGAAGGGGTCAGGACGAGGGGTGACATCGCGGATGGTCATTGACTCACCGAAGACAAAGTTGTCGGGGCGGAACAGCTGTCCGAATGGGCCGGAGCGAACCGAGTCCATGGTTCCGGGCTCCAGGTCCACCAGAATGGCACGGGGGACGAATTTGCTGCCTTTATGGGGGGGGAGGGGGGGGTGTTAGACAGACAGAGGGGCAGAAAGAGAGAGGTAATGGGGGGAAGGGGGGAGTAAGACACCAACAGTCTCAGGGGGCTGCATGACGGCAGGAATCACAGAAACCACGATGCCGGACTGAAGCAGGGATCGGATCAAAACAAAACAAGTCAGTCGAGCGCGACATGTAAGGACAGCGCCACCTATTGTTTGTTTCTTGCACCCCCACCCTTGCTCCACCCTCTCGGTCTGCCACCCTCACAGCAAGCAAACTGCTGCAGCAGCGCGGCCTATTCTGGAGCAGCGGGGGGGGGGGCAGTCAAAGTGCTGAGTCTGCAGAGTCCAGACAAAGACGCGCCTCTGCCTTTTACATTTAAAAAAAAATAAAAATAATCTCTTTCCTTTTTTCTCCTTAATTCTGTTTGGCCTGCGCGTGCACACGTGCCCTTTGACTTGATAACGGATAAGGAGGGTTGACACAGATCGATGATAAGAGCGTGGATGTGCAGGGTGTGTGTGTGTGTGTGTGTGTGTGTGTGTGTGTGTGTGTGTGTGTGTGTGTGTGTGTGTGTGGGACGTTTCATTGCGCCAAAGCGGTTGAAGTGAATCCCGGATGTGCACTGACACGGCCTCCGACTGTCAGACTGAGGCAGCGGGGCTCTGTGGAGCTGCTGCGCGGCTGCGCCACAACGCGTGACCTTCACCGTGACACGACGGTGCAGTCAGACAGTGAGGGTGTGACAGGGTGTGGTGAGCTGCTGGCTGCAGCTGCACAGAGACTGCAGATACCTGTACTCCCTAGAACGGCAGAGGGCGAGGGAGGGAGGGAGGGAGGGAGGGAGGGAGGGTGAGAGACATGAGGAGGCAGAGAGAGAGAGAGAGAGATTTGAGCAGGTCCACTGTCCTAATTATCCCCCTGCTCTCATGGTGGGACCTACTTTCTCCCTGCAGCTAAATTAGTAGCAGTGATGGAAGATCATGCCAGGATGAGGGGGAAAGCAAACAGGCAAAAATAAAATAAAATAAAATAAAATAAAATGCAAACATCTGTTTCAGATGTTTGTTTGTTTTTTTTTCATTTCTTTTTACCTGATGCCTCATTGTAGTAGACGTTGATCCTCTCCAGCTGCAGCTCACTGTCACCTTGGTAAGACCCAGTGGGATCGATGCCATGTTCATCACTGATCACCTCCCAGAACTGAGGTGCAACAGAGGGAATCACATTTAAAAAAAATAATAATAATAATAATAAAAATAAAAACAACAACAAAACATTCGGGGTCATCAAGCGTCAGAAGGGACTATTTTCTTTTTGCGCATCTGCGCAGCGCCACACTGTGACACCCAGCAGCTGCATGCGACCCGCCCACGTGAATACATCTTTTATACATCCATAGATCCATCCGAAACTTTTAGAATACGCATTCATTCCCTCTAAAGTGGCTGTAATTTTTTTAATTTTTTTTTCAATCGACTGCAACAAAAACCCATTGGAAATAGCACACGTGACGTCACGCATCGATACTATAAGGAGTCATTTTCGACGTTCCATTCGGGTTGAATCGATACTATTTGGTACCTTCGCTCCGATTTGGTTCCCGCACTGGCCGGCCTGGATGTGCACGATCTCCCTCATGATGCGCTGCGGATGCGGGTCCTGTCTGGTCCGGTCTTCAGCCTCTCCGTCCTTCGTCTGCGGTGTTGCTCGGGACCAGCACTTCACCTCATCTCTCTGACACAGGCGGGCGGGTGTCGATCCGGGGATGTACATAAAACGAGGTGCCGGCCGGATGACGTCACGCGCCGGGCTCAGCAGCATCCCTCCCCACCCCTGTATCCTCAGCAGCCAATGGGAGCGCAGCAGCTTTTGATGCAGTGGAGCAGAGGATGGTGCTGCATCATCCTCCTGACATCAGCTCTGTTTGTCCCGTCCAGGAGGCGGAGCGCGCGTTGGCCCTTTTTGCACTTTGGGCCGATCAATACTATAGAACTCATTGATATGTGTGCCGCTGTCAGGACGTGGACATCGTTGTCATGGCAACAGGGGAGGCTGATGTCGAACAAGTTGATCAGACTTCCGGGCTGTGTCTGAAAAGAGGAGAATCTGTAAAAATGTGTTCACTCATTTATTGTTGGACTTTAAACCCCAGCGCCTGCGCGGGTCGTGACTTAAAGGTGCAGTGTGTGAGATTTCGGTTATTTTTGTCACTTCTAAAAAAATACTCCAAAACAAGTACATACCGACATTTTCAGGAATTTATATTCGCCTAAATGTGTTGTTTATTTCCCATTAACCTTAAAGGAGCCCATTCATGTACGTTTACACGAGGAGCGGGTCCTCTCTACGGGGGCCGCCATGATTTTACAGTAGCCCAGAGTGGACGTACTAAGCGTTATTTGAGATTTAAAGACAACTGAAGACGACCATAGGTTCTCCTGTATGCTCAGAGGGGTGAGGTGATGGATACAACACGCAACCTCACCTCTAGATGTCACCAAATCCTACACACTGCACCTTTAACAATGGATCCAGTCAACATTTGAGCAGTTTAGTTCAAATGTTTCGGGCTCGACAACTGAACAAAAATGGCCTATAAAAGAAGAAGCACTCACCGATGTTCAGTTGATCAATAAATAGTGGTTTATTTTAACAACCGGTATGGCTTATGTACAAGTGCATTATGTCTGTTAAAACAAAACACAAAATAAAACCAAACAATTGGAAATTATATATGGTACAATCCATGTTTTGTTTTTTCTTCTTCTTCTTCTTCTTCTTTACATTCATTCAAATCTCCCATTTGAGAGATTCAGAGTCGCATGGTTGAGAGAAGCGAAACCTGAAATGTGTACACTGGGGACTTCCTGCCTCTGATCCACTCGTCCGTCCATGTTATGATCCAGGAGCTTTCATGCTGTCAGACCTGGCTGTTTCCACACATCGACTATTTACAGACATTAGTTTCCTTTTCTCCCCGACCGTGAGCGCCTGCCTAAGTCGACCCTTTCGCTGGTGCTGGCGTTGCTTTGGATTGCTTTCATTGATTTCTTTATCTTTTTTTGTCTTTGCTTTTTTTTTACTTTAAAGTCAAACCAAACGCTTACTAAGGCAGATAGAATGGCTCCTGTCACCTCGATGGAGTGTAGCTGCTGGGGGAAGCCATGAACATGGAAGCGGCAGATCTCAGAGGGGACTGTGACCAGCGTCGCGTCGCCTCACGTCTTTACACTCGGCGTGGGCCGCGTGGTATGGTTGGGAGAATGCACACTTCAGTATCTGCAACGCGCACAGCAAGACAGAGAGAACGAGACTCACAGACAAAGACAAGCTGCTGACCACTGCAGTCCCACCCCCCCGCTCTGCTGCAGATGCCAAGAGTTCCTCATTAAATCCAGGTTTCTGCTCCCTGCTCCAGGAGATTACTCATGTTTGTGCTGCTGCAAAAAAAATTTTTAATTCTAAACCAGTGGCTCCTCTTTTCCATGTTTCCCTTTTTGTTTTAGTAAGTTCCAATCTGACGTCACATGATTGCAGGGCATTTGTGCTTTGAGGCGTAGCAGCATGTGCACAACATGGAAGTCGATGATCTATTATGAGATCATCCTGAGTTCAGCCGTCATATTTTGATTCAAGCTTCATTTCTTTTCTTTTTTTTCTTTTGTCTTTTTGTCTATTTTTTTTTTTTTTAGAAAACAACAGAAAGCACCACAGGTTCACAGAGCAAAAAAAACAAACAACACACACGTCTGTAACCTTTGTCAGGGAAAGTCTGACCTCAGCAAAGTACCTGTAGTTGTTGTTGTGTGCAACAAGGTGAGATTTCGCAGGTGAGAGTTGTCTTTGATCCTGATTGACAGTTGAACAGATCAGCAGGACTCTCTGGATACACGTCATGATACTGACACTTTCATCACATTTGAAATGACAAGACATTATTGAGATGGCTCTACGGTTTACAGTACAATGTTATTATTATTATTATTATCATTATTTGTATTATTATTATTATTATTATTATTATTATTAGGATTGTTGTAAACAGTGGTCTGTCCATAGTCATACATTTCCTTGTCACAACACACAGTTACTTCAGCTATCCTGTTACACACATACTGTCAAGTATAGAGGAAGAAGTCTGTTGGTAAAAGGTTTGAACTCTTAAGTAAGATTTTTTTCTTCTTGTCCAAAAAAATGTGATTATATGGTCATTTTAAAAGCTACAGCTGGAAGGATTCATGGGAGCTATCAGCAGACCTTTCATGTTATTTTGGGGTTTCTATGAGTGCACAGTCGTCTGAGACTAGGACTAGTTTGTCTTTTTGGAACTTGTTAGAATGGGCCTTTATAACTTCATCGGTCGTGTTAGTTTGCTTTGTTTTTCTGACGCGATCACGTTCATGCGCTGCCCCCCATCGCGTCACGGTGCCACAAATACTGATAGAAAGGTATAACGATGGCACGCCGAAATAATACTTCGAATAGGAAGAAAACTGAAAAAATACCTCAAGCTCAGCAACTCATTTTGCATCTACATACAATGATCGCGTGTCCAAATCAAAGTTGTGACAGAAAGAATTGGAAAAATAAGCTATCGTCTCCTCTAATGTGACTTTTGTTACAGCGTCAACTACATGGTGACAAACTGAGCTCATCTCATTTCTCTGCGCTATTTCATCGCGGGATTTGTTAATATTTTTTTTTGCATGGTTTGAAAATGTATGTATTTGTCCTAGTGCGGGTACATCAGTATTCAACTGAGTCCACGTGCAGTCAATGGCAGGGGGGATGCTACATGCTACATAGCATCTCTAGAAATATTCGGTCAGCACATGTTTTGGCACTATATCTACATTTGATTTTGGTCATTAGTAGTTTTTTTGGCATGTGTTAAAAAAACAAAAATCACTCCGGTTTGGATTGTTTTTCTCCATAACAGCAAAAAGACCACTGTAAAATTCAGATTCTCATGTCCACACGGGGTAAGGCAATTGTTTTTACTTTCTTGGAAAATATGTGTTGCATCTTTGTGTTTCTCAACAGTCCTGACGACACATGGCGCTGATTGTATGAATGGATGCTTAAAATTTCAGACTGTCAATTTCCCATCAATTTGAAAATAAAAATAGTTTATAGGCTGGTGATTTCCAGTGGCATTCAAAGATAATCGAATCAAAAACAAAAACAAACAAAGAGCAGAAGTTCCTGTCAGAAACCAGCCTCTGGCACTTTCTCACTCGGGGAGGGGGTGGGGGGTGTGGGTGGGTGGGGGGGGGGGGGGTCTCGTTTGATTAGCTGATTGCAGGAGAGTTGAGGGGTGGGGGTGAGGGGA